>JAVJIF010011095.1:0-90190 GCA_038442645.1 Agave tequilana | reverse complement strand
CAAGGTTACAATCACCCGTCTTTAGTGTGTTTTTTATGATTACAAAACATATTAGTTATTTGTACTAATATTATTTGTTGGTTAAGTGTGTTTCAGGTTTTCTATCTTGCATAGGTGTTTTCTCCCTAAAGGAAGGTGACTTGGACTCAAGATAACTCAAATTGGGCTCAAGATGCAATATTGAAGATCAAGTGGAGAAAGCCCCTCTTGAAGCCCTAAAGTCCTTAGAACATTGTAAGAATAGAATGTTAAAGTTTGAGTATATGATATTTGGCTCTAGGATACACACACACATTTTTCCTTTACAAAATTCTATGTTTTAAAAATGTTTGTTTCTAAGTTTTATGCCTAGGTTTATATATACATGTATCCAAACTTGTTACAAATTGAATATCTTGTTTAAAACATGTGTATAGACTATTTTTTGCATAATACTTAGGTATAAGTATCTCAAAATATTTTTTCACAAAATTTCCAACTCCAAATCCTGCCAGTTTTCCCTATTTCAGGTTGACCGGCCGACCGCCCGGTCGACCGGCGCCTGTGTCAGGACGTGCATGTTTGTGCACGTCTGTCGGTCGACCGGCCCGGTCGACCGACTGAAAGCATGCCACTCTCGGTTTGTTTGGGTCGACCGGACGGTCGACCGCCAGAAGGAAACTGTGTTTCCTCAAAGGGGACGGTCGACCGGACAGTCGACCGGAGCCCAACGGCTCTTTGCCAGCAAGGCGACGGTCGACCGGACCGGTCGACCGCCAAGCCTGCTGCAGCCTAACGGCTCTTTCCTCTTTGGGCAAGTCTGAAAATCTGTTTCTTGTTTCTTCTTTAACAGAGTTTTAGAGAGTTGTTGGAGGCCTTTTGCAGGTCAAATTAGGTGTAAAGAAAAGATTTTTAACCTATTCTCTCCTTATAAATAGAGGGCAATAGGTCTTTGTTATGTTACTTAGAAAAATCCTCAAGTTTTCATTGTTTTCAAGAGAAGAGAAAAATTGTTTAAAGCCTTCATTTTCAACTCTTTTAAAGTTTGTTTTTCAGTTGTGTTTGATTGCTAATATCACTCTACAACTGAAGTTTTCTCACCACACTTCATAGAGCCAAAAATCCATTACTCATACTATAGTGAAGTTGTAAAAAGAGTGAGAATTGTAAAAGTGTTTGAGAAAGAGTTTGTGATCTTGAGGAGATCACTATTGTTCTTGTGATCCTTGTTCTTGTGGAGACAACTCCTAGGTGGAGTTCTTTGTAAGTTGTGAAGCTAAGGGCTTGGGGTCTTCGGTAGACCAAACTTGTAAGGCATCCTCGGTGGATAGTGGAACCCTTCACGGAGGTGAGGCGGGGACTAGAGCGGTGGCTCGAACCTCGAAACAAATCATTTGTGTTTGCGATTGCCTTGCGTCATCTTGCTTTACATTTCTCTAGTTTTATATTGTCTACAACTATTTGCTTGAGAACTAACCCTTTACTTGTGCAATCTTCTCTTGTTTATTTTACTTGTGTTGTTGATTGTGTGTATTTCATCATAGCATTTCATTCTTTACTTGTTCGATCATATCTCATACAACACGGTTGCATTGCGCACCTCTAACCCATTTTTAAGGGGAATTGGGAGGAAGGAGTTCAGAACCTCTCACGGGGTATTCGGCTCTTAGTCGTGTTTTGAGAGATCGTTGCATCACTCATTCAATTAAGTTTAAAAAGATCATTAGATTATCAATTACACCTATTCACCCCCCCTCTAGGTGTATTTCAATTGGTATCAGAGCTTGGACTCTAGGATTTGGCTTAACAACCTTAGAGAGATCCTCACATTGCTAATCATTTCATTCATACTCATTTAGTAAACATGGCCGATGGTATCAAGACACCCCCTAAGTTTGATGGACTTAACTTTCCCATATGGAAGGTTAAGATGACCGTGTTCTTGCAATCTCTAGGTAGCCGAGTTGCAAAGGCCGTGACCAAATCTTTTACCACACCCACCGGTGATGAATCTACTTAGTCCGAAATTGAGACCAAGGAGTTTGATGCCAATGCTAGAGCTCATTATGCACTCCTACAAGCCCTCAATGATGATGACATAGCTAGAGTCATCCATTGCAAATCCGCATACGAGATTTGGACCCATTTGTTAGTCACACATGAGGGGACATCACAAGTGAAGAGGGCCAAGATAGACCTTCTTCGGTCCCAATATGAAAATTTTAGCATGCAAGAGAATGAAACCATAGATGATATGGTTACAAAATTTACCAAGATTACTAATGGACTTTCTTCTCTAGGTGAGGACATCAACAATGATCAAAGAGTAAGAAAGATCATCCGGGCTCTTCCTCCTTCATGGGAAGTCAAGGCTACAACCTTGAAGGAACTCAACGATAAGGATGAGATAGATCTAATTGGTCTCATTGGGAATCTAAAAACCATGAGATGGAAAGGAAAGCAAGAGAGGAGATGACTCCCACCAAGAAGAAGACCATAGCTTTCAAAAGTCAAGCTACTCACTCCGACGAAGATGATGAAGAAGAAGATGACGAAGAGCTCTCACTTCTTGTCAAGAATGTCCGGAGGATGTACAACAAGGCGAAATTCCAAGGTAGAAGGAGATGGCAAGGAGGCAAAGAAGAAAGAAAGATCATATGCTTCAATTGCCAAAAGCCGGGACACATTGTAGCGGAGTGTCCGGATAAAGTGAAGCCTTCCACATCCAAGAAGCCCTACAAGAAGAAAGCTTTGAAGGCAACATGGGATTCCGAGAGCGAATCCGAAAAAGAGATCGATACCGCAAACATGTGCTTCATGGCTAATGAAAGCACAAGTAAGGTAACCCCTTCCACCTCTTTTGATGAAGAACTATCCATGGATGAACTAGGAGAAGCATTTGTAGAACTTTCTCATAATTATGATTTCTTAAAGAAAAAATATTTAAAAATGAAAAAGGAAAATGAATCTCTTAGCCTTCAAGTTGTAAATCTTTCTAAAGAAAATAATGACTTGCATTCTACTTTGGTTTCCACTAAAAATGAATTTGATAAATATAAGACCTCTTGTAAAGGCAAGTCCCCATTTATTGATGCTAATGAGATTACCATGCTTAAGGAAAGAATAGATTCTTTAGGTATTGTTTTGAAAAAGTGTAGTGAGTTTGATAAGAAAAGATTGAGGCTATGTTCCCTAAGAAACAAGCCTCTAAGAAAAATGTTCATAATGCTCATACTCATGTACATACCACACAACCTTTACATCGTGGCAAACCCCCAAGCATGCTCACACTTCACACACACATGCTCACACTCCACACACACATCATGCATTCATGTATGGTAGAGTGTTCTCATGTTCACATTGTGGGCGGAAAGGACACTTAGCCAATTTTTGCTATGATAGACTAAGTGCATCTCATCATAATGTTTGGGTTCGAAACACTAACTTTCAAGGACCCAAGAAAGTTTGGGTACCAAAGTCAACAACTTTGTTAAATGATATAGGTACCTTTCAAAGCCCAACGACGTAGAGGATTGTGGTATCTTGATAGTGGTTTCTCAAGGCACATGACTTGGGACATCAACAACTTTGCAACCCTATCAAGATACCATGAAGGTGGCACCGTCACCTTCGGAGATGACGCCAAGGGTAAAATCATCGGTATCGGTAATGTAAAACTTGGCACATCCCCTTTAATTGAGAATGTAGTTTTAGTTGACGGCCTCAAGCATAATCTCTTGAGTGTTAGTCAATTATGTGATAAAGGTTTTGATGTAGTTTTTGATAATGTTGTTTGTAAAGTAATTGATAGAATTTCTAATGCTTGTGTGTTTTCCGGTTTTCGTGAAAGCAATGTTTATATGATTGATATGTTAAATATGTCTTGTAATATAACATGTTTAAAAGCCCTCGATGACGACTCTTGGTTGTGGCATAGAAGATTAGGCCACATTTCTTTTGACCATATATCTAGGCTTAACACAAAGGAAATGGTGAAAGGTATTCCTTATTTGAATTTTGAAAAGGACCGAGTTTGTGACGCATGTCAATTTGAGAAACAAACTAAGTCTTCTTTCAAGTCGATTAAGGATATCATGACATCACGTCCTTTGGAGTTGATCCACATGGATTTATTTGGCCCAACACAAACCAAAAGTCTAAGTGGGAGTAGATTTGCTTATGTTTTAGTAGATGATTTTTCACGTTTTACTTGGGTTTTCTTTCTTGAACATAAGAACCAAGCCTTTTCACATTTTCAAGCCTTTAAGAAAAGAGTTGAAAAGGAAAAAGAAACTTCAATAGTAAGAATAAGAAGTGATAGAGGAGGTAAATTCATTAACCAACCCTTTACCACTTTTTGTGAAGAACATGGAATAAAGTATGAACTATCTTGTCCTAGAACTCCACAACAAAATGGAGTAGTTGAACGGAAAAATCGAACTTTGCAAGAGATGGCTAGGACAATGCTTAGTGAATATGGTCTACCCCATTATTTGTGGGCCGAGGCCGTTAATACATCATGCTATATATCAAATCGTGTTTTCTTGTGTAAAAATACTACAAAAACATCTTTTGAAATGTACTTTTCTAGAAAACCAAATGTTTCATATTTCAAGTTTTTGGATGCAAATGTTTTGTTTTGAATACAAAAGATAATTTAGGAAAATTTGATCCTAAATCTTATGAGGCTATATTTGTGGGTTATTCTAGTACTAGTAAGGCTTATAGAGTCTTCAATAGGTCATCATTGACTATTGAGGAATCTATACATGTTAAGTTTGAGGAATCTAACTTGTTTGTTAAGAATGTTGTAGAAATAGATGCTTTGCATGAAGGCTTGGAGAAAGTGACCTTGGAGGATACACCTACTATGGGAGACAAGCCAAAGGATGATGAAGGAAGTGAAGCTAAAATACAAGAGGCTCAAGGAAATGAAGATCAAACAAATGGAGAAGAGCCCACTCAACAACTTCCAAAGGATTGGAGAAACAATCCACATCATCCCAAGGACCTCGTCATAGGTGAAGTATCAAAAGGGGTAACAACTCGCTCTAAACTTCATGACTATTGTGGACATTATGCATTTATTTCTCATGTTGAACCCAAGAACGTCCTCGAAGCCGAGACCGATTCATATTGGTTGCTAGCTATGCAAGAGGAACTCAATCAATTTGAGCGCAACCAAGTTTGGCACCTTGTTCCTAGGCCCCACGATAGACCAACAATTGGTACTAAGTGGATCTTTAAGAACAAGTTGGATGAATCGGGTAACGTTGTTAGGAATAAAGCTAGGTTAGTTGCCCAAGGTTACACTCAAATCGAAGGAATCGATTTTGAAGAAACCTTTGCACCCGTAGCACGGCTTGAAGCCATACGGATGACACTAGCATTTGCCTCATATAAAGATTTTAAATTGTTTCAAATGGATGTTAAAAGTGCTTTTCTAAATGGTTTTATTGAAGAGGAAGTGTATGTTGAACAACCCCCCGGGTTTGTTGATCCTACACATCCGGATTTTGTTTTTAAATTAGATAAAGCTCTTTATGGTTTAAAACAAGCCCCTAGGGCTTGGTATGAAAGACTTTCTTCATTCTTGATTTCAAATGGCTTTAAGAAAGGTAAAATTGACACAACTTTGTTTACAAAACATGTAGAAAATGACATTCTTATTGTGCAAATTTATGTAGATGATATTATTTTTGGTTCTACTAATGAATCTCTTTGCCAAGCTTTTGAGTCATGCATGAAGGATGAATTCGAAATGTCTATGATGGGGAGCTCAACTATTTCCTTGGACTCCAAATCAAGCAAAAGAAGGATGGGATCTTCATCAATCAAGCCAAGTACACAAAGGAACTAATCAAAAGGTTTGCGCTTGAAGAATCTAAAGTAAGCAAAACTCCCATGGCAACAACTACAAAGCTTGACAAGGATGAACAAGGTAAAAGTGTAGACATTAAATTATATCGTAGCATGATAGGTAGCTTGCTTTATTTAACGGCTAGTAGGCCGGATATTATGTTTTCCGTTTGTCTTTGTGCACGTTTTCAATCTTGTCCTAAAGAGTCTCACATCATTGCGGTTAAACGCATAATTAGATACCTTAAGGGCACTATTGAAATGGGTTTGTGGTATCCGAAAACCGGCCAATTTTTAATGACGAGTTTTTCGGATGCCGACTATGCGGGTTGTAGGGTAGATAGGAAGAGCACAAGTGGAACATGTCAATTCTTAGGTAATTGTCTTGTATCTTGGTCTTCCAAAAAGCAAAATTCGGTAGCTCTTTCAACCGCCGAGGCGGAGTATGTTGCGGCCGGAGCTTGTTGTGCACAAGTTCTTTGGATGAAACATACTCTCCTTGACTATGATTTACACTTTGATCATGTTAAATTATTTTGTGATAATACTAGTACTATTCACATGACAAAGAATGCAAATCAACATAGTAAAATCAAACACATTGACATTAGGTATCACTTTCTTAGAGATCATTATGAGAAAGGTGATATTGATATTGATTATGTTTCTACCGATTTTCAACTTGCCGATATTTTTACTAAACCTCTAGATTATGCTAGATTTTCATTTATTTGTGGTGAGTTGAATGTTTGCATGATAGATTCTTAAAAATATTTCTATTTTGATGTTTTGTTTGTTTTGATCTTAACCCTTTTTGATGTATGACAAAAAGGGGGAGAAAAAGAAATAAGTTTGCTTATAGTTTGAGTTTTGTTTATTTACTTGAGTTTTGGGGAGAAAAAGATTAAAACTATAAGTTTAAGAGAAAAAGTATAAGTTTAATTGGTATATAAGATTAAGTTTGATTTCAATTGGTATTTAAGTTTTTGACAAAAATATTGTGTTTTCAATGCTTCATGTATCTCGCTCATAGTTATTTTTTACATAGCATTGTTTGAGGGGGAGCTTTCCAAGCTCTTCTTCCTTTATTTGTTTAAATAACTTATATGTTTTGTCATCATCAAAAAGGGGGAGATTGTTGGCCCAAGTTACAATCACCCGTCTTTAGTGTGTTTTGATGATTACAAAACATATTAGTTATTTGTACTAATATTATTTGTTGGTTAAGTGTGTTTCAGGTTTTCTATCTTGCATAGGTGTTTTCTTCCCTAAAGGAATGTGACTTGGACTCAAGATAACTCAAATTGGGCTCAAGATGCAATATTGAAGATCAAGTGGAGAAAGCCCCTCTTGAAGCCTTAAAGTCCTTAGAACATTGTAAGAATAGAATGTTAAAGTTTGAGTATATGATATTTGGCTCTAGGATACACACACACATTTTTCCTTTACAAAATTCTATGTTTTAAAAATGTTTGTTTCTAAGTTTTATGCCTAGGTTTATATATACATGTATCCAAACTTGTTACAAATTGAATATCTTGTTTAAAACATGTGTATAGACTATTTTTGCATAATACTTAGGTATAAGTATCTCAAAATATTTTTTCACAAAAATTTCCAACTCCAAATCCTGCCAGTTTTCCCTATTTCAGGTTGACCGGCTGACCGCCCGGTCGACCGGCGCCTGTGTCAGGACGTGCACGTTTGTGCACGTCTGTCGGTCGACCGGCCCGGTCGACCGACTGAAAGCAGGCCACTCTCGGTTTGTTTGGGTCGACCGGACGGTCGACCGCCAGAAGGAAACTGTGTTTCCTCAAAGGGGACGGTCGACCGGACAGTCGACCGGAGCCCAACGGCTCTTTGCCAGCAAGGCGACGGTCGACCGGACCGGTCGACCGCCAAGCCTGCTGCAGCCTAACGGCTCTTTCCTCTTTGGGCAAGTCTGAAAATCTGTTTCTTGTTTCTTCTTTAACAGAGTTTTAGAGAGTTGTTGGAGGCCTTTTGCAGGTCAAATTAGGTGTAAAGAAAAGATTTTTAACCTATTCTCTCCTTATAAATAGAGGGCAATAGGTCTTTGTTATGTTACTTAGAAAATCCTCAAGTTTTCATTGTTTTCAAGAGAAAGAGAAAATTGTTTAAAGCCTTCATTTTCAACTCTTTTAAAGTTTGTTTTTCAGTTGTGTTTGATTGCTAATATCACTCTACAACTGAAGTTTTCTCACCACACTTCATAGAGCCAAAAATTCATTACTCATACTATAGTGAAGTTGTAAAAAGAGTGAGAATTGTAAAAGTGTTTGAGAAAGAGTTTTGTGATCTTGAGGAGATCACTATTGTTCTTGTGATCCTTATTCTTGTGGAGACAACTCCTAAGTGGAGTTCTTTGTAAGTTGTGAAGCTAAGGGCTTGGGGTCTTCGGTAGACCAAACTTGTAAGGCATCCTCGGTGGATAGTGGAAACCCTTCACGGAGGTGAAGGCGGGGACTAGAGCGGTGGCTCGAACCTCGAAACAAATCATTTGTGTTTGCGATTGCCTTGCGTCATCTTGCTTTACATTTCTCTAGTTTTATATTGTCTACAACTATTTGCTTGAGAACTAACCCTTTACTTGTGCAATCTTCTCTTGTTTATTTTACTTGTGTTGTTGATTGTGTGTATTTCATCATAGCATTTCATTCTTTACTTGTTCGATCATATCTCATACAACACGGTTGCATTGCGCACCTCTAACCCATTTTTAAGGGGAATTGGGAGGAAGGAGTTCAGAACCTCTCACGGGGTATTCGGCTCTTAGTCGTGTTTTGAGAGATCGTTGCATTACTCATTCAATTAAGTTTAAAAAGATCATTAGATTATCAATTACACCTATTCACCCCCCCTCTAGGTGTATTTCAACAATAAATCACAAATATTAATAAATGTGCAGAATTAAATGAATAAATATGAAAATGTGATGGTAAATGTTATGATAAAAATGCACTTTTCACTACCAATCAATAACCATGGATATTGGACTTTTGCGAATACCCTGTGGACATTATCATTAGACAATCTGTAATAATTAAACAACTTAGACCGGGACGGGGGAAATTGATGGGTACCGATATAGCTTCTGTGTTTATGGTAGCCATACAAATGTTGTACAACTAATTCCTGCGATTCGACCTGGAGGCCACCAGGTGTTTCCGTGGGGTGTACTGGCACCCCTACTCCCCTACATGCCTGTCGGGTGTGCCGTAATCCCCGGGGTATATTCCTTTGGGGAGCGGTGACACTCTATTCATGTTCGGGTATATACTAAGTCCTACGGGCATATAGTAAGTCCCGGTACCTAGCGGTACGTTCCGACTCAGTACTGGATACTCCTGGACCGTTGTCCCGGGCATGCACGGGACCCACTATAAACATGGTTCGTCGATCCCCATCAGTTTCCAATAACCAACCTCGCTCGACTTGTATGTGGAGGTATATGGTATGACCATATACCGAAACATACAAATTGAACGATTCTTAATAATAACTTGGTAATTGACTTCATGCTACATGAATTTTAATTATCACTTCCATATTTACTATCTATTGTAGTTATCCCATGCTTGCTGATTTGATTACATGACACTTGACCTGCTACACTTGTAATTGCTTATACTTGCCACTTGGTTTCTTTTTTTTTGCACTCGCTGGGTTACGTCCTAACAACCCTGGATTTGCATGTTCAGATATTACAGCTTGGACTGAGGTAGACCCTTCAGCTGAGGACCAGGCCTTCTTCGAGGAGCAGGCGAATCAGCCGTAGCTTCTTCCCATCTTTCCCCGCTCGCGAGATTCACTCTTTTAGCTCGTGAGTCCTTATCTTTTGTACCCTGTACAGTCTACTTTTGTACTATCTGGTGATGTAATATTTATGAAATATTATGTTACAGACTGTGATGACTGAGTACTTGTACTTTTGTGTTGGAATGTATATTACCACGTATTTTCGCAGTCTGGTCCCTGTATTGTTCTGATGCTTAGCGTACATACGTGATAGTATTATCGCCCTGCGTATATGCGTCGCAGTAGTGTCTCCGTATCCGTGGGATCGGGGCGCTACATTATCATGCCATCAATGGTGTCATTATCATGCATAGTGAAATTTTTATATTAGGAACATAAGAAATCAATTTTTGCTCTCTTAACTTGTGACGTTCCTTCGTGTGTGAATACTAGGTGTGTCCAAATCTCGTAGGCAGATTTATAATGGATGACCCTAGCAATATCGTCATTGTTCAAAGATTGAAATAAGACATAGTGTGCCTTAGCATTTGCATCAAACTTCTTAGTGAAAATATCAGACCAAGTGTCTTCATCACCAATGGGTACATTAAAGGGTTTAGTCACCGCTTTTGCAACCCGGCTTCCTAAGGATCGCAAAAATATGGTCATCTCAACCTTCCACATAGGAAAGTTAAGGCCATCAAACTTGAGAGGGGTCTTAATACCTTCGACTACTTTTACTAAAGTGGATGAAGATGAATTTGTGAAAGAAGTGATTAGCAATTAAGATCTCTCTAAGGTTGTTAAGGCAAAAACTAGAGACCAAGGCTCTGATAGCAAATTAAATACACCTAGAGGAGGGTGAATAGGTATTTTGCTAATCAAATGTAATTTTAAAACTACTTATGATGAATTATGCAAACGATCACTCAAAACAAGAATTGAAGCCGAATTTCCCGTGAAGGGCTCTAGAACTTCTCCTCTTTGATTCATCTAGATAATGAGTTGAGGTGCTCTATTGCCTCCTTGTTGAGATAAGTAAAGACCGGTAATGAAAGTGATGGAATGAAAGCAATTATAAAATGCAAGATGAATAATTACACAAGTATGAAAAATAAAAAACAATAAGGAACAAGACACAAGCAATCGCAAACACAAAGAAATTTATTTCAAGATTCGAGCCACCGCTCTACTACGTTCTCGCCTTCACCACTATGAAAGATTTCACTATCCTTTAAGGGATCTTCCACAAAGGGACTTTACACAAAGAAATTACAACTTAGTCGACATAAGATCGGAGTACACAACTCCACCAACTCAACCTTCTACACAAGAGGTAGCACAAAGCCAATTGAGATTACAAAGCACTTGGTGATCTAACAAGATCACAAACACTCTCTCTTACAACTTTCTATAGAGTAAAATATGAAGTGTTGCTCAAGAAGTTAAGTAAGAGATGAAATTCAGTTAGAAAGAATAAAGGAGTTTTAAAAACAACTGAAAATAGCTTTGGAAAGAAAGAACTTGGAGATTGAAAACTAGAAAAAATTCTCTTTGAAACAAACTTGTAAACTTGTGTGTTTTTCTTTTCTAGAACCAAAACCATGACCCATATATATAGGCAATGAATAAATATCATTTATAAATGATACAAGGTCATTTGGAATGTGTTTAGACACTTGGAAACCAAAAATGCCCATTGGAATCCATTAAAAACAAAACAGATTAAAAAACTCGCCGTTATGGCCATCTGGCAGCCCGATCGACAGGTCATCAAGAAAAGAGTTATTGGCTCCGGTCGACCAGGCGGTTGACCGCTCGGTAGTTTAAAAAGAAAAACTAAACTGTCGGTTGACCGGGTTGGTCGACCGACCTAACTAAAAGTTAGGGTCTTTCAGTCGGTCGTCTGTAATGATTAGCGGTCGACCGGTCGGTCGATCGACAACGTGCACGAACGTGCACGCCCCTTGGCCAAAGGCACGGTCGACCGGGCGGTCAACCGTCCTGGCCTGCAATGGGCACCGGTCGACCAGACGGTCGACCGTTCTGGCCTGAAACAGTTTTTGTGAAAACTTTTGAGTTCCAAATATTTTTCCAAACATTTTGTATTAGTTTATGGGTAATGTAGGAATGTATAGGTGATGCAAACATTAAACTTATTATAAAATTTTGAAAAAATTATGAGACACGTATCAAAACCAAACATGCAAAATATCAATACTACCAAAACTTGTATTTTTCAAAATCGTGTATTTTGTGTATGTAATTTCTTGAGCATCACTACTTTATTCTACACTTTAACAAGCTAATATCTTATAAGGCTCTAGGTGACTACAAGATTTTCAACAGGGCTTCTCCATTAGCGACGTCGAGTGCTTTGAATTTTAATCCCGTATTTGAATCTTCTTGAGTTTTCAACACCTTCCTTTAGAGGAAGAAAACTCATTGAATCATTAAAATCCTGAAATATACTTAAACACTTGAACTGAATTAGTACAAATAACCACATATGTTTTGTTATCATCAAAACCATAAAACTGGGTAATTGTAGCCTTGGGCCTACATATATACATTAAGCCTCAGTATAGAGAATAAAGACAATATATATAATTAATTCATCTTAAATAAGTATAAGAATACCTGCAAAAGGAGTCAGTAATCATAATGGATATGAAAATATAAATAAATAAGGAAGTAGAGACAAAATATTAAAGATACGAACTGATAACAAATAGGCAAGACACCCTACTAATGTCTCGTGAAGCATCATGTACAATGAAATCTCTAAGCTCCAACATGAGAAAGCAACTTCAGGGTCGTCGAAAGCGACCTAGTGAGTGGTAAAATGAAAGAAGACAATAATAGTATACTATATAGTATAACAATCATAATAATATATAATACAAGATTAAATAACAGTAGTACATTATAATTATAGTAACAATTGGTATATATATATTACAATTATTATATATATGTACTATAACACTATTAATACATAGCATGTTACAACAGTGTTATCTCTTCAATATTATGCGAAAGAGAGGGGTTGGAGGTTACAATGTGCAAATACTAATTTGAATGGTCCGATAAATTTTTGGCTGATGATCCAAGATTTATGTATGGCTTTTAGCGACGAGGGATCGAGAGGCTGCGTTTGAAATGAATGGACTAACATTTCTTTTCCTTTTTTTTACCTTTTCTTTATTTTTTTCCCTTTGCCAAATTAGAGATTTTTTTTTCCTTTGAAAGGAAGAGTTAGTTCTTATTTGACAACAAGAGTTAGCTCAAGAATTGAGCTAATTCTTTTCAACTATTGCCAAACTATTAAAATTTGACAAGAGTTAGTAAACAATGATGATTGTGAAATTAGATAAAATCACCTTAAAATTATAAAATTCAAAAATCGCAACCCCGCCAACCCCCCGCCCCCCCCCCCCCCCCCCCTCCCAAAAAAAAAAAAAAAAAAAATCTTAATTCCTATCCATGTTAATTCTAACTCCAATCAAATAACCAAAATAATCTAATTTCTAACTTCTTTCTATTTCTCTCCTCCCAAACAGCAACTCTGCTTGCCAAACATAGCCCAGGGTCTATTTGTTTCCATGAATCTAGCAGAATCCATGGATCTGTGGTCTTTCTGTGCGGATTTTGGAATCCGAATCCAAAATTCACTTTTGGTTTACAAAGATGCTTTGGATTCCAAAGCTCCAAATCTCAGCAAAACATAAAATTGGAAATCAGAGCTATTGGGGTCGATTTAGACTGAATCACTAACACCGTATTACAAAGAGATTTTAATATGTTCAAAAGCTAATAAAAAATTCTTGACTGGGGAAACCATAAAAATCCCCCTCTTCATTTTGGATGGCAAACAAATAGGTTATACTCCGATTTAGGAATCCTGACCCAAATCAAGTGCAAACAACAATGAATTTCGGATTCCAAATCCAAAATCCATTGCATTGAGTCACTCTGACACTGTTAGAAAATCAGCAAAACATTGATTACAAACAAAAATGCTCACATCACCCCAAACCCTGATCGTACCGAGCGAGTTCTGCCACTGGCCCAGGGCCTTTAGGGCATCTCTAGTTTGATATTTCCCAAAAAAAAAAAAAAAAAAAAAAATCACTTGCTTGTTTCTCAATCCCTCCCTCGACTATAATTTTTTTCTAAGAATAAGAATTCCTACCTTCAGTTTTAGAATTCAAATTTTATGAAGTAATGTTTGAAACTGAACCGAGGTTGATGAGTTGGGCATCGGTCGAAAGGGCAACACGGATCTTTACGCCCAGGATCCGCTCCAATCCTGTCGACATGTGACTTGTGGTAGAAGACCTCATCGGTACAACAATCTAAACTTCTGCCACATCAAACTCAATGATTTATGTCTTCTCCTTGATCCCTGTCTGAACATCTTAAACCAGTGACTTAAACATGTTAATCTACCCCCCCATAACCAATGCAATAAACTCCACATTATTACAATTTCTCCCCCTTACAATAACTGGCCCATCACTTGAGCTATCCTGAAACAGCCCCAGCAAGCCAACACTTGTGCGCAACCCCAAAATTCCCTTCTTCAACAGAAAACTCTGTTGCTCAATGCCAGCTTAAATTTTCATTGGATCTTCTTATGAGTAGAGCTCCATCTCGAGTTCCTGCAACCAATGCATTTAGGTGCTTTTGGGTTCGATAGGGAAAGTATTGATGGACCCTCTCCACAAGAAGCGAAAATTATGAGGATTGGCTTTCCTATGACATATGCACCCTTTGCTGATGACGTTTTTGATCTTTGGTGAAACAATGACTACTGAAATATATCAACTTGCATATCTACAGAAGATCAATATAATCAAGTCATCTCTTCTCTGTACACCACAGAATCAGTGCTGCTCATTGCCCATAGCCTTCTGAAACAACCACCATCATCTCACAAAGACAATACTCGTGGGTCTCTATCGCAGTTGCAAGCCAAAACATATCCATCTTTGTGAGTATACCCCAATAATAATTCGATGATCTTCTACGTCAACATGTTCATCGCCAGGCCAGGTGGTAATGTGACCTTGTGAAATAACCATCACCACCCAAACGTATTCACAGCGTTCCAGGCCTCCTGCTTTCATCTTGCTGACCTTGTTCATTCATATTCGCGATCAACAATAAAAATCCAAAAACAAGCGGTAAAGGCTGCTTTCATCTCGTTGACCTAAACAAGCGGCAAAATCATTCCTGACAGAAAATGGCATATTAACACTGACGACACAATGTTTTCTGCAACTCTGAGCACTTGAAACACCTGAACATCTTCCGGCTCAATGTCCTGCGCTACAAGCTATCCTCCACAACTTGCGAACCTTGCTCCGATGTTCAATGTGACTGGACTGACTTCGCGCAAACATTACACCTCCTTGGCAACCAGAACGTCAAGGACCACTGCGAACAAACCCTACTGAAGGTGATGGCATACACTCTTTGGGTATGGTGGAAGTCACGAAATGACTGTCATTTTTCAGCAGAAGGAAATGAATATTTGTAAAATCTGACACAATATTTGCTGCCAAATTTGTGAACTACTCCAGAGATCACCAATAATAATAATGATGATAATAATAATAAAAAGGTTACACGAACAAACACCACAAGATTACTGCATGTCCATGAGAAAGTAAAATTTCAGGAGAAGATCCTCACTGAATGTTAGTGTGACAAATACCATGCATGGTTCACCTGCAAAATTATGCATAAATTGGGAGTAATAACAAGATGCAAAGAATAGCTTCACCAACAAAAAATAAGCCGCGGGGCTGATAAGGTCATATGGCTTTCAGAACATAACTCTGGAGGATTCAAAATGAAAAAATCTATGTGATAACAATACATGCCAAAATGGGCAAAGAATAATAGAAGTTGGAGGATGAAATCCATTGTTAATCTGCAAATGGCAAAAAATAAGCAGCCTGTGTACTCACAATTGTTATCAATCAAGACTCAGAAGAAAACCACGTCTGTAAATACATGATATTATGATACCTAATTTATCCATGCATTGTTAATCAGCAACTGGCAATTGTTTTTAGGACTGTTTTTCAACTTCCGATAATCAAAGCAATTGAAGCAAGCAAGATAAAACACCCTAAAAGAATACATTTCCCTTGGACTTCTTCACTGTTCAGTTTAACAAAATAAATACTAGAAGCTACTAAAGAGAACTTAAAAACAAATAACTAAATCTGACAGATACTAAAACTTAGTAAATGTGATAATTTTTTCCTGGCGCTCGGATAAAAGTGTCGATACAGTTGTGCACAGTCAGAGGGGTATGAATATAAGTAAACTGCATGGCTAGAGATTGATTCCTTCCTTTCCCCCCTTTGAATGAATGCTTATCCCACGTTCAAAGTACAAGTCGGACTGCCTGAATAACTTCCCTTGCACATTGCCTTTGATACAACGTGCATTTGAGTTATCTTACGCTGTGTGATATTTGATACAAGAAATTCTTCCCTACCTTTACAATGTAACAAGGAACGGAGAGCCAGATAGCCCTCGTTTTCAATTATTAGGCACTTGCTCGGGGGTTGTGCAAAAATTTGGTTTGAATAGATCTCTTGGCTCTTCATTATGTTGCTGACCGGATTGACAAAATCTTGTCCACTGCAGCAAAGTAAGGCCAACTTTTTTTTATTTTCTCATTTGCCTGACTCTCCTGTAGAAGAAATTAAGCAAATAGTAAGAGATTTGAAGCAAACTAGTCATTAATGATTTGCTTATAAAGTAGCATTTTGCAGTGCAGATGGTCATAAAAATTAAAAAAAAACAAAAAAAAAAAAAATACAAAATCAGGGACCTACATTTGTTAACTAAGTTGATTCACTAAAAGTCCAATGGAGACAAAAAAAAAAAAAAAAAAAAAGCAAGACAAATAGAATTTTTTTATTTAAATCGAAGTTATAATAAAAATATCAGCAAAACGAGGCTTATTTTTCACTATCAAAATTTTAGGGCATGAAATTGCAGTAAAACAGTGAAATCCTCCTGACACGAATACTAGATTGAAAAAATATAAATATCCTATTGAGGGTGAGTTATACACCAGCTGATAAGATTAAAGTCCACAGAGAATTGAATCCACTTTTGGTAGAATATAATGAATCAAATGTTCAATCTCCTTATACAATGGGATGTTGCCTAATTTAACGTTAAAATTGAATAAAACCATTAGTAGGAAGAAAAATGTATCCCATGGTTGATCATTTGCTAGTGTACTATAAAGTCTAGACTCATCAAGACCAGAATCTCATAACAAGAATCACCAAAGGTTGCGTCTGTGAGCTCTCTTATGATGAAAGAAAGAACAACAGTTACCTCATATTTCTGAACTAGTGATGCCCAAAGAGACTTGCACTGAGCCGGAGTCCGATTTATTCCATGATCCAATAAGCTAGAAGCTACCTCTTCCCAAAGAACCATTCTTCCTTTGACTGCCTGGAATCTATCATCCAGTTCAGCACGTTTTTTAATTAACCTCTTAATCTCTTCAGGCTTCCATTTATTCCGTTTTGAAGACTTACGAGCCACTGCCGTCGGTTCTGATGGCTTGAGATCCTCAGTGGACATTTCTCCATTTTTACTTGAGTTCTGATGTTCCTCTGAGACGAAGATATTATCAACTTTTGGTGGTTGTACTGCTGAAGACCCTTCAAATGATTCCCAGGTACTTTCTGAAGTTGTAGTTGTAAGTGGATGTGATACTTCATCTGGGCTTGCAATTTCGTCTAGCATAGTTATCAATTGCTCATCTTCTGAAGTCTCACCTACAAGAACATAGAATTGAAAGATAATATCTCTTAGCTAATAATCAATGAAATCAACCATTACTAAACTTGAAGATTTGTCTTAAATAATACAAAACAAAATCTTAAAATTTTCACTAGTGCAAAGCATCAAGCTAATCTGACTGAGAAAAAGTTTAGAAGTATGTCTACAAGAAAGAAGTATGTTTTGGGGTCTGTTCTGATCAAAAGATTATATTGCTTGCAAGTGAGAGTGATGGACTTTGCTGCAACTCAACTGCTAAGGTTTCAGCCCTATGCTACAAATGCAAGTGATGCCAAGCCATTTAAATTAGGAGTCCAACTTCGCTTATCTTGCTCTACAACCTTGGGTTTTTCTTTACATGCATCCACATAAACAAAATGACTATAAATTACACTTGCGCATCAAATCGAACTGAACTTCATTCATGTGTTTAAGTCCGGCAGAACAAGATCAGCAACATGAATATAAAACCTTACATGGTCAGCAACCAATCAAATCCTCATATGCTGGGGCTTATTGATATAATGCGGGATCACAATCACCTTCGATCCAAAGAAAAGGGGGAATTAGGGTTTTGAAAAAAGAAGGGTTAGGATTTAGAGATAGAACCAGATAGTTTTAGGTTTCGCACCCCTTACGCGGCCTTCACACCATTACACCACGGGCTTCACAACTCAATACTCAAGAGCACCATCAAGAGAATTTAACTGAAAAGTTTTTTATTTAATCATTGTCTTATAATAAAATAAGTTTGATGCCTATTTATAGGCTTTACAAAAGAGAACTTCTACGGGATAACCGATGTGATACTAAACACACATAAAAAAGGACAACTACTCGAAAATAGACTAAGGCATGAAAAAATAGCTCAGGTGATGTCCTCATAAATTTTCTCAGGGTGGGAGAAACACGACCATGTCGAGTGAAGACTCCCCTCACGACACATCTCAATCGAGTCAAGGTGGTGATCGTGACAGCAACACTAGTGCATCACATCGAAGGCAAGATAGTGGGCATGAAACTGGCTTCTGTGACAAACAGGTGACCGTTGATGGGAGCCCGAGCAATATACTGATCTCCTGCGAAACTGACTTTTGGATAAGGATCTGCAAGAGATCGTACACATCAGGCGATCTCAAGAAAAACAAGATCCTCATAGCTACCACAGTTGGTACTAGATCCATAGAAGGCTCTACTGGAAGATCTACAAGGATCTCATAGGCAGCTCTACAACTTCCATGGGTTGTAGAGAAATCTCTTCTTGCTGTGACACCAACTCAGCAATAACTTCTGGCCCTTACTTATGATCAACTTCTTCTGACTGTGATTCTGAATCTTCAACAACCTTTACCTCTTTACTTTCTAGCATCTTCACCATGCCAGTTAGAAGCTCCTTACATTATGCGATCAGATTGCTGAATTGTGACCCCTCAAGGTATGGAGCATACCGAGTATGAAGAAGTTCTTGTAAGATAAGTCTACCTTGACAGTCCATATAACTGTCTTCCCATCACCAATAAGCTTCTCCAGCCAGCTTCATTTGGCCATAGTGACACTTCTGCGCAGGTATCAAGAATAAATATCTGAAGAAATTTTCAAGTTGGTTTTCTCACTTTTTATACCCGTCCTGATCATTAAAACCCTGAAAATATGAGAGCTGTATACATATCCCTTTCAACCTCTTTTTCTTCACCATCAGTATATATGTATTTATCACTAAAGTAAAATCTTATAAATAAAATTTACTGCATAAAGATTAGATGTTACCCAAGCTCAAACTAGACTTAAATCGGGCTGAAATGTGGCCTGAAATGCTGATTTCTGCTGCAGGGACGGTACTGGGACCAAACACAGACTCGTTGAGGTCGGATCTGTTGCTCAAGTGCTATGAAATCTTTTCAGTGGCTCCGGGGCTCAGTCATGAACCCAACGCTTCGAACAAAACTCGAAACGGACTCTGGATTAAGATTGTGCTGCTGCTATTGAGCTAGCTCAGGCAACTCACTGAGTTGACTTGGTAGTCAGCAGCTGACATCAGCAGTGACGTCAGCAGGTTGTGGATCAAGTTTGGGTCGGTTCAGGTCAGGTTGGTAAAGTGGATCCGAACGGTGACTAACCCGTTAGGCCTAATTGGGTTTCAACCAGGTTTAAAAATTTTCAAACCCAAACCTGCTACAAACCCCTTTTCTTCACTGAGGCGTGTTGTATCCTCCCCGGTGGCGGTGACAGCGCTCCAATCTCACGGCCGATCGCAACAATGCTTCAATCTCACGGCCGACGACGACAACAGAGGTCCGGTGAGGGCAGGTTAGGCGGAGAACTCTGGCCATCTGAGGAGATGGCAGCGGATATGTCCTGTCGACTGAGGAGACGGCGTCGATGACTGAATCTGCCCCGATCGACGGCAATGATGGTGATCTGCGAGGAGGCTGCGTCGGCGATGGTGATGTGGTGGGAGGTCATCGGCGAAGTCGGGGATGAGCTCTGAAGGGGATGATGATGATGGAAGGTGATGAGGATTGGTAAAGAGGGTGGAGGATTGGTGGAGAATCGGGGGAGGACGGCGGCGGTTGGTGGAGGAGATCTGAGGGAGGAGATCTCGATCGTGAGTCTGATCTTGCGGTGGAGATCTTGATGATGATGATGATGTGGTGGTTTTGATGTTGGTGGAGGTGACGTGGATTTGGGTTGAGAGTGTGGCAACGAGTGGTTGTGGCAGTGGAAAGGGCGGCGACTGATGGTGGCAGAGGCGCTGGAGTGGGTGGTGGTGGAGTAGGCGGTGACGATGGTGTGCAGAGGTGGCGGAGGAGATGATGAAGATTGGTGTGATGATCGGTTTGATGATGTTGAAGGGTGGCGATTGGATCTGAAGATGCAAGCGATGGTGATGGAGATCGGGTCGTCGACGAAGATGGGGTCGATCAGCTCAAGGAGGTGGGGTCCCTTGTCGGCGTGGTGATGGCGGTGGCGGCGAGTTGTGGGAAGTGGTGACGGTAATTGGGGTGGTGGGTGTAGGGTTGATGTGGGAGAGGGGAAGAAGATAGAGGAACAACGTGAAATTGGATTTTTTTTTTGGGAATTTCGACCAGATTTCGGTCGAATTTTGCTACCGTATATATTTTTTGTGGAATAAATCTAGGGATTTAGATTTAGGGTTAGGAGCAGGGGCTAGGGTTTGAAGGAGAGGAAATAAAGTTGGAAGGAGATTGAGACCTATGCTCTAATACCAAATTGATATAATACGAGATCACAATCACTTTCAATTCAAAGAAAAGGGAAAAAACTAGTGTTTTGCAAAAAGAGGGATTAGAGTTTAGAGATATAGCTATATAGATTTGGGCTTCACACCCCTTACACCATGAGCTTCACACCCCAATACTCAAGAGCATTCTCAAGAAAATTTAATTGGAAAGCTTTTCATTTAATCATTGTCTAATAATAAAATAAATCTGATGCCTATTTATAGGCTTTACAAAAATAAAACTTCTAGGGAATAACCGAAGTGATACTAAACACCCACATAAAAAAAACAATAACTCGAAAATAAAGTAAGGCATGAAAAAAAAAAAAACAACTGGCAACATGTGATGTCCTCATCACTTATTCTTCCTAAAGAACCCAACCCAAGCTTATCTTAAAATGTAATGGTTTATTATTTAAAATTTATAAAAACTGTGAAGCTGAAAACAGTTATAGAAAACACTCAGGTACCTTCAGCCTCTTCTTCAATTTGTTTCTCCATAATGTTGGTTGCACTGGTGGATTCACCATCAGCTTGATCAAACATCCAGCTTAAATTCTTTCTACGATGGATATCAGATGATTGATTTTCTGAAGATGGCCCGAGACCACCACGAGATTTTCCAGATAATCTCGTCTTGAAGTCTTCAGCAAGAACTCCGACGGTATTCTCTACAGCAACTGCAATGACCTCAGGCCTTTTACTGCTGTATTTCCTTACCATCTTCTTTAGTACTTCAGACACAATCCGTTCCATATGAGCCAGCGGACAATTTACAGGACAGCTTGAAAGTGCCGCATGTGCAGCTTTGTAAAGTGCATCTAACAGCTTTCCTTTGTCAAGCCATAGACATCGTGTCGTGATTCTTATTTTTCCCTTCAAGCTTCCTTGTGAAGAACCATTTATATTCTGCGGCCGCAAGATTTCCATGCTGAAGAAAATGACAAAAATTATGAACACGTAAGAACTCTTTCAACAGGAAAATGACTTGTCCGTTGAGAATTGATATATTACTGTTTCATCAGGAAATGAATTCTCTATTGAGATATACAAGAAGTACAGAGATTAAAGAAAACCTTGTGCCCTCGATAAATTCAGAAGTTTTCATAAAGATGATATATACAAAGCACCACAGATTTCACATGCAACAAACTATATTAGTAAGTTAAAAGTAAATGACACCCAAACTTTCAGCTTGAGGAACTGGGTAACACTAGAAAGAGGCTGTCATGAGGTCAATGACAATTTATGAATTTCTTGCCGCACACTTTGCACTTGTTAGATAACAGGGAAAGAGACACTTTTTGATGAAAATTCCACCTCCGGGTATCAGATGTCCGGGTTGTTTAAAATCTTATAAGAGGGCTTCCAACCTTCATAGCACGGACACTTTAAATATGGACCTGTGTCGTGTGTCACACGTGTCTAACATAATGCTTCTATTTTCTATTTACTTTTTAGAATTTGTTGTATCAATATGTCATTTCGTGCCCTAGTCGACTCATCCACTTCCATGTAACATAGCTAGCCACATACAACATGCAACGAATCGATGTTATTTGTTTATTTATTTATTTGAGAAACTTTTTTTAAATATTTTAAGCCAATAAGAAAAGGCAAAGAATCTGGCAGGGAATAAATCAATTGCATGGACAATAACTGGAACAAAGGAAGAAATGCATGTACCACATCAGTGGCCGCAGATGATATTTAACGAACATGCACATGGTAATTGTATTAAAGCATGCTGCTTTTGTTCTTCAAAACCCACTAGTCTGGACAAAACCATCAAGTTTCCTCATACCAATTTACATTAAATGCAGTGCTTTAGTCGTGATTGGATGATTCCCATTTACAACGAGGCATAAGTGGAATGCCAAAGGTGATGCATAGGCTTAAACGTACAAGGTTAAGGTTGGCCCATTTTTGAACCAGACATGGACCAACTGTGTCAGACACTTCTCCATGTCCTTCACATGCTTGACATGGACGCTTGGCCCACTTGGCCATGTCCATGCCTCCTAGCCGTAAATCATAAGAATTTATAAGGTAAATAAAATTCCTATAGTGCAACAAACAATAGGAGTCAAAATTAAATATGTTTTTTTTCCCTGAAATAGCTCAAAGGACCTTAAATTACTTGCCCTAAGACCAATTTTAGAGGATAAAAGCAACTTCAGTTATAGCAAGAGACACTTTCACATGATTGCATCCTGATGCGTAGAAAACATATATAGTGTCTAAGCATATCCATGCTATAGGTCTAAGCACATGTCTAACGCTAGTTTTTAAGTTTGTAGCATACATGAACTTGTTTATTAGCATTTCAAAAGTAATGCATAAATTATACAGCTGTATGTAGTTTAATGACTTAATTACCGATAATAATCACATTTCACAGAATGATATTACCATTGATGTACATGCTGACCTGATACGGCATACAGGTTATCAACAGGAAGAATATCAAAGAATATGCGTATGCAGTAATAAATAAGCATGATCTATATAGTCAAATGTATCTTTTATAGACAAAGTGACCTAGCATTGTTATATGACCATGATCTTTTATACAGCAAGTGTCCGAGCATTGATGTATCATATATGACCATCATCTTTAATACAGCATGTGTCCTAGCATTGCTATATCATATAAGACCATGATCTTTTATACTGAGTGGCCTAGCATTGCCATAAGAATATGAACACATCAGATGCACTGTAAAGCAAATGCATATTCACCAATGGGTCCAAAACTTTAAATAACACAACATAAATCATAATGTTTTGGCATACTTTGATGTCGATATCATATTCCAAGTTATTCCAAACTAGTTTGCATCAGTGATTTTAAGATCATTATATCAGTGTATCAAATTTGATGCCAGTATATCTGAAATACACTAGAGATTGAGTCATTACCACACAACTATAATACCATCAGATGCAATCCTTAACCTCTCATCAACACAAAGCTCCACCGATGTTCCAAACGCTTTATCACCATCATTATACATCAACTGCCACAGACCCAAATGTAAATGATCCTTGACCCAAAAAGTTTCAAAAAGAAAAAGAACATACAAGCATTTAAGCATAATCACCTGCAGCTCCTCCTTTCCTAGTGAGGCAAAACCATTGGACAAAACTCGCCTGCTTCTGAGATGCGAAACACCAAGCATCTCTCCATTTTTTATGACCTGTGGCAAGGAATTACAAGTTTGAATCACTCAAGAATTCACACTTCGTAACATGGAAGTATGATAGGACTCACAGTGCTGGGAAGACAAACTTATGACAAATAGTTTCTTTTTTATTTTTCCTTCTTTCTTCCCTTTGGAGTTTGGACAATAGTAATATGCGGCATTATCTTATTAACTGTTTGGAAGTAACTTACTATAAACATGTAAGTTTATATTACTTTTGAGGTATTGTGTATGTTATTTTAAAACTTTGCTCATGTTCTCTATTTTTTCTTTTTCTCTTTACAATTTCACTCTTATTTTTATTTATTTTTTTACATTTATTTACAGTTATTTTTTATTTAGAAAAAGAAAATTGGTTGTAGCTTGTGCTACACGCTAACGCTTTTAAAAAGATTGGAAGCTCTGGTTTAAGAATACATATATGATACATCCAGATACCTTATTAAACCAAAATACAAATTTATAGACCATGCTTTCAAACACATGCATGATTGAGTATAGGTCATGTCTTTCAGAAGTTCTCTTTTCAAACCATCAGATTCTCTGCAAGTTAGTTTTCTTTTTGCAGACGTGACTGTTGAGAATACGAAACCAAAATGGAAGGCAAGTGCTAAGAAGGAAAGCACCTTAAAATTTAAATGTCACACCAAGTGTTACAGGATGGAGTTTTGATAATTTGACATGTGATAAATACCATAGAAGACGCCCAGCATAAACAAGTGGGGAAAAGTTGGAGATGAGGTAACATACAAGAGAATCTATATGAAGGATTTTTTAAAAATTACTGGTCAAGGGAGATATCTCTAGGTTTCAGCGAGAGAGAGAGAGAGAGAGAGAGAGAGAGAGAGAGAGAGAGAGAGAGAGAGAGAGAGAGAACCAACAAAAGGTGGATATGAGCTTGCTAAATCATTAAACATTCAAGGCACAACAATATGCCGCAATAGTTACTTCCATTATCTAAAGTCATTATTTCCTCATGCTTAACAATTTTATCATAACTCTATATCTGATTTAACACCTTTTTCAGATGCAAATTCAGCCAAATGAAAGCATGCACCCCCCCCCCCCCCCCCCCACCCAAAAAAATAAAAAATAAAAATAAAAACTCCCAATTACATTGCCAACTAAAGGGATGTTGTTTGTTTATCACCTTACAATTCCATAAAATATATTTCGTTGCAGTTTGCAAATGACACACATAATAGAGTACACATATGAAAATTTTAAGAAATTTGCATTTTTGTTCCACATCTATTCAAGCACGCCACACTAACTGCAGAATCTAGTGCACTGATATAAGTAATATGCAGAAGACTTGTTGAGTGCTAGTAAAAAACTTACAGTAGTGTGTCGAATGCCAGTTGATTTTCCAAGTAATTCATGCTCTTTAAGGAACAATAGCTCTCCATGAATAGGAAGAAAATGTTGTGGCTTCACAATCCTCAGAACTTCCTCCTGTACCACAAAAAGTTAATTCTCTCAGAAGTTTGAGATATAATAGAAGTAGAGGGTAATATTTCAAGCCGTAGATTGCTTACTTCCTCAAAACGCAGTAATAGTTATACACGATGAAAAAGTAGACAGAAGAAACTTAAATGCATCGCAATACAATTTACTAATGATAGAAGTATAACTCACCAGTTCTCCTCGGTACCCATGGCCAGAAGTATGAAGGCCCTCATTTTTACCCATTACGATAGTCGGACCAATCTCTGATATGCGGTTTAGCATCTTCATTACACGAGTCTCATTTCCAGGAATCACCTATAATTATAATTCAGAGTTAAAAAAAAAAAAATCAAAATGAGCTTGTTGTAATGGCATTAGACATCACAACTGCAAGCGTAGTACAATACTCGGATGCAAAGACAAAAGAAAAGAGGTAGATGGCAGACAGGATCCAGGTACAGCAGCATACATGGATTGCCATTCTAACTTAGGAATAGAACCAAACAAAGGAGACAAGGTGGTCATGGCAAGAAAAGAAATGGGAATTACAAGATTTCATTTCCCATATATGAATCTCAAAGGGCGGATCCATTTAGTATGGTTTATGATAGCTTAAATATTTATGATAGTTTTTATGCGCTGATTATCTGCAAGCTGCAAAATCTAAGTTAGCAAGGTGGTTGTATTTACGATGATCCCATTTGCTGACACATTAAATTGTAAGATTAACAAGGGGATTCTCTGGTGTCACATTCATTCCAGGGACACTTAGATGGGAGGGATGGGAAGGGAAAAAAGAATTATACAGCATAGCCCCTCCTAGGGTTAAAAGATTCAAGGTGATTGTGGCAGCTGGATAATAAGATTATGCATGTAAGGCGCAGAAATTGGGCGAACAAGATTTCCAAAGGTTAGCATCAAGGTTCCATCCCTCCATCCATCCAATTTCTGTTGGTCACAAGTACGATGAATATACGTTAGGCAGTGCACAGGTATACATTGTTGAGAAACAGAATGATACCCTATTTCAGTATGTACAAACGCAAATGCATACATAACAAAATGATACAAAGCCACTCATGCACAAATGCACATACGAGCAAGAGCGCGCGCGCACACAAATCTAAAAAAATCCATGAACATATGAAAACAGATTTATCAAATTTGAGTACATGACTATGCCAACATCTGAAACAAGTTGCACAATCAATATTCGGTAAATATGATTTTTACCAGATAACCTCCTCTTTTTTTATTTAACAGATAGCCACTTCTGAAAATATGAAAATCTTACTATCAGTCATTCGGTAATTTAAGTGCCTTTCTAGTATCTTCTCCTTTAACTAATAATCTAAGGATAATTTTCATGTTCTTTTGCAGAATATGGGCCAATCTTTCAGGCAGAAAAAGTTTGAACAATGATGTTCCTTGGGTAGCCGGACACAAGCTTTATCATACAATGTTGCGCATACAGAAACTATTAAGCAAAGAAAAGGGAAGTTATAAATCAAAAGCACAGCCAATGACCTAAGAAATTCACATACTTCTAAACACAATACCACAAAACCAGCTCATATTAGATGCATAACCTTCAAGATATAAGCTGATATTTCTTATTAAACATAAAGATCGCCAAGATATAACAAAATCCAAACAATAATGAAACTCATGGATTCGTCTAGAGGAAATCATATTATGCAGTCTCAGCTGTAACATAAATATTAGTGATATTACCTTAGCTGAATATAAAATCACATCTTTCTTGTTCAGTTTGAGAGAATGACTGCTACCAAATGATGCAAGATTTAGAGCAGCTCGCGGTTCTGCCTGACACAACATTAAACGCAGTCAAGAGATAATCAAAACTTTTCAGATAAACCTTGTAGACAGTACAAATGATTGTGTTGCACCACAAATTAACTTACTTGAGAACCAGTTGTAACAATCAACAAATCTTTGGGAGCGTAAGCATCAATATCCTCCACTTTCACCTTCACAAATTCGCACCACATGAGTATGTGTAATTACACAAATTTTAGACAAACATAAATAAGTGGCATGTGTACCCGCATAAATTAATTAAACAATCATATCCCATGTTCGCTTAATCATAGTGAAGTTTGGAAGTATAGAGGAGAGGAGAATACCGTTTTACTATTGATGTGGGCAATACCCCAAATATAAAGGCATCACAATTACTTGATAAGAGAACATCTAATCCTAATAAGACTAGGATAATGCACAATGTTCAACTTGAAGTAGAAAATCAAAATAGGAAACCAAACCAAAATAAGAAACCAAAATAAAGAAACAAAATAAAGAGAAATCCTAGTAGAAATAGAAATCATATTTCTACTCTAACATCCCCCCTCAAGTTGAAGCATAGCGATCAATTATGCCCAGTTTGCTACATAAAACAAAAACCACCACCACGACCACTACCACGGCCACCAATACCAATCGATCACATGATCTCACAATGAACCACGACCAACAAACAACAACGAACTGAGATCTACAGAAACCCTAGATCTCACAACGAATGAACCACGAACAATGAGATCTGCAATGATGAACCACGAAAGATCACGCAACGATCATCTAACGATGAACCACCATGGTCACCACCACAACCACCATCTCTACCAACACGAATTACAAACGAACAACAACGAATCACGAACGAACGACGAACCACGAATGATCACACAACAATCATCTAACAACGAACCACCACGGCCACCTCATTAACCTCCACCACGGCCACCATCTCTACTACCACCAACCATGAACGATCATTTCGTCTAACCCCCGTCGAACTCAGTGAGGAGTTCGATCCGAAGGATGAACGGAATATGCATTACCTTTAAGTTGCTCGGATATCAAGTGAAGTTTGAAAGTACAGAGGAAGAAAAGGAGAAGACCGTTTTATTATTGATGTGGGCAATACCCCAAATATATAAGCATCACATACATGATAAGAAAACTTCTAATCCTAATAAGACTAGGATAATACACAAAATTCAACTTGGAGTACAAAATCAAGCCAAAATAAGAAACTAAAATAAAGAAAAATCCTAATAGAAATAGAAATCTTATTTCTACTCTAACAATCATGAATAATGGTAAGACTAAACTAAAAGTTTTTTAAAAAAAATATGTCCCTTAAATTGGTTTAATTTTGATATTAGTCCCTCAAAATTTTCTGATTGCTATTTAATCCAAAAACATTTTAATTAAATGAATATGAACATG
Organism: Agave tequilana; assembly: GCA_038442645.1. Classification (NCBI taxonomy): domain Eukaryota; kingdom Viridiplantae; phylum Streptophyta; class Magnoliopsida; order Asparagales; family Asparagaceae; genus Agave; species Agave tequilana. The sequence goes on along the minus strand of JAVJIF010011095.1, from coordinate 61,615 downwards.
TATTAAATAGGTTTAGGTTACGATTCCCAAGTCAAAACCCAAGCCCATTGCCTTATTAATTATAATTGAGCCTCCAAGAAATACCCTAAAGGTGACAATGATTTCAACATCGAGATCTCTCTCACATACTCTTAACGATGACAACTTCAATAGACAAGGACAAAAGTTTGGTGTTTTAGCAAGATTTAACAATGGGCCTGTGTATGTTTGGAGCGTATCCACGTGTTGCTTTTAATTGTTACTTTATTTTTTAAAAGTATAGATTATCATATACTATAATCGTTCGAGCTCTTTCTTCAAAGGATCAAGAAGGAATAAAATATCACAAGAATCAAAAAATATCACAAGAATCAAAAGACTGGTTCACCCCCACACAATGAGACACAGAGAGAGGCCAAATAAGAAAAGGATTAGGAAAATGATGAAAAATGAAGGAAAGTCTCCATAAGAGTGCATAAATGCACTAGGTGCGGGGTTAGTGCCATCACAAGACTGGACGTAACGATCAATCCTAGACCAAGACCTAGAAGCTGCAATCTATCAATCATAGTCAAACAACCAAAGGTTGTGTTTTTTTGTTTCCCTTCTCTCATGTTATTGATGCTTAAAACTAGACATATTTTTGAAGGGGGCTTCTGTAAAAGTAAATAAGGTTCTATATTACTTTCTACCTAAATAAATACAGGGGTTTTTATGTAAATGATGAATCTTAAGTTCTTAATGCATTGTTTTTAAGATCGATTTAGGTTTTGTACAGCTTCTCCTAAAAAGTGAGAGAGAGAGAGAGAGAGAGAGAGAGAGAGAGAGAGAGAGAGGAAACAAAAATAAGAGAAAGAAAAGAAAAGTGCTCATTGATAAGGGGATTGAGAGGAATGATTGGCAAATTTTGGGAAGTTGATTGGTCATTCAGTTTGAGGTGAATGGTTTGCTGTTTTTGAAATGGATTCTGGTTTTTTTTTAACTAAATCATTTGTTACTTTTGGTATGATAATTATTTCTTAGCTGTATGAATATTTGTGTATATAGAGTTTCTGATTATATCATTTTGCTATTAGAATGTTCTCAATTTTCTGTAATACTGTTTGGTATGTTTATAAGTTGTACTTTTTGTGGAGCATTACTTTTGGCCAAGATATTGCAGTACCTGACTCTCAGAGGCGAGTATTTAATCTTTATTTTTGTAAATTAAATCATTAAACCACCTGCCATTTTGGTCTTTATGGTATTCATCTTACAGGAAATAAATTGTCCTATGGGATTTTGGATTTTTGACATTCTCATCCTTTATGCATTTTGGCTTTTATGGCATTATCATCATTTATGGATTTTGGCATTTATGACATTGTCATCCTTTATGGATTTGTCCATTGCGGGTATTCATGACAGCTGAGTATTTAAAAAAGTAGAAATTTTTATACAATAATTGATACAAATTTTTATTAGAAATTTAATTATTGGTAAATTAGAGATTGTTAATTTGTGATTTGAAACCTTATTCTGTTTTGCAAATTTCTTGTTTTTTTTTAATTTGTTGTGCATTTCTATATATAGCTACAGCCCTCACTGAGGTATGGCAGCCCATTCCATTCACTTTTCAGTTTTGCAGGTGATATTTGATACTAGACTTTTGGATTATGTGGGTGGTGCGAAAAGAAATTTCAAAAAATTACCTAGAGAAGGCAAGATATCTTTTTTGGCTGGAGGTAATTGGTTGCTTACTTTTTTAGTGTTTGTTCATAAAGAAATTTATGTATTTGAAGATTGAGAATATGGTGGGGGGGTAATTGGGATTTGATTGTAAATTCATATTTTGGAGATATTTTGAAATCTTAATTATGGATTTATTTGTTAAATTGATTAGTTTAGATGGTGGTAACATAATCTTCTGGATATACTGGTGTTGTATCAATTAATAATGTAATGACCATGATGTACCTTAGACCTCTAGGTGGGAGGTTCTGGTCATAACACTTAACCTGTCCGACCATCATAAGAGGGCATGGAAAATGTCACTCTCTTATGATTAATTCATCAACGAAAAACAGAAAACTATCTGCAAACGGGAAACATCCAGCATAAATTGTAAATAATGATGACAGCGAAAAAACTTCGATGCCTAACCATGACTTGTCTATTTTCATGCGTGTTAGTAAAACTAAGAAAAAAAAATCTATATTTATAATGCAGGTACTATAAAATAAATTTCAATTAATAATTAACCTTAGAAAATATTTTTAATAGAGAAAATATTGTTAATTTTACACTTGCCAAGGCGCAATTTAATAGACAAGAAACTCAATAAAAAAAATACCATTCTGTATATACAAAGGTTTAGTTATATTAATATAGGCCTAAAAACCTTCAGTGGGTAATCAGAGAACTGTCAGAAATAGTGTCATTGTCTCTTAGCATTAATGCAAGATGATCTCATGTTGCTTATCTAGTTAGAAGGGATATCAGGATAGTAGGGAAGGCAACGTTGTGACTACTTGATCTCTCTCTCCATATCATTTAGCATTGTAATCTCCTTCCTCATATAGACTTTTGCGTGGAGAAATCATCATATTCTTGATATGGAATCTAAGAAAGGCAATCCAAAATAGCATCAAATACAATACTGATTCACACAAAAATACACACACACATACCTTCCCATGATATCAAGCATGTGTTGTCAACATATTTTATTATACCAACAAGGACACCTCGTTACACACATTGCTATAGTACAGAAGGTATAGAGATAGCTAACACCGTATCACATACCAAGGTTGAAGGATCTATTGGTGCCTTTCCATCCTTGAAAGCAGCATCCAGATAAGTTCTTAGCGACATGCCTACAAATACCTGTTTTTGCTCAAATCAATATCTATCAGCAGGAGAAATTTGACCTTTCAGAGTTTATCAAAAACGTCATTAATGAATGAATAAGCTGGCTAAAGAATCTTACCAGTTTACGACCAGTTAAATCAGCAGCAGCTTTCACACTTCCAAGACGATGTATATTAGAAGCAAATTGTGTTGTGATAACTCTTCCTTCCGCTGCTGAAATATGTCGCAGTAATGAATCTCTTACAACAGACTCACTGATAGATCTCCCAGGAGAAAGCACATTGGTTGAGTCACTCATCATCTGAGCAGATATTAAAATAAAGCAGTTCAAACTTTTATCTTCAGTTCCAAGTTGGTACAATATGGATATAACAGGAAATTATATACATAAACATTCACGAAAAAATATTATAAAACTGGACCAAGTATCCATTTTGAACCATCAAGAATTAACCAAAAAAGTAGTTTACAGAAAACAGAATAGAACTAGATGAACTTGAAAGGAAGAGAGTAGAGAATACATGATAACTACATCATAGTTCTTAAAATATGTAATCTAAACTCTGGTCCAGTATAGTAACTCTTGAACCTGGTAAATCATACTTTTAGGGCGGTATGATTGGATGAAATTGGAGCAGCATAGTTGCAGGTGGTTTGTGTTTCCCACATCCGGTTAGCAATATGGCAAGTGCAGACTGTAAATAGAGCTGCAAGTTTTGATGAAATGGAGAGTAATTGCAGCAAGAAAAACAGGTGCAGTGTATTAAGCTCTTTTATTCTCTATACTGCCAACAAAATATAAACACTATGTCACAACAGGAAAAGAGAACTAATATTTAATTTGAGTTTTTATAGCATATATACATCTATGTTTCTTAAATTTTACATATTTCAACTTGCATTTTGCATATTAACACATTCAAACCTGTGTATTTTGCACCTATGCCCTTCTGTCATAGTGTTATCAAACAATTAAAAGAAGTGAATAAATAGTGAGTTTTAACAAATTAATGCATAGTTGAGTTAATTTTTAGATAAAACTATTTTCAATTAATATATTTTAGTCATGTTAGAAAACATATCTTTTTATTTTACACACTTTGGCAGTGTTTCTGCTCAATGGGTGCTGAAATGGATAAGTTTAGAATAGCATTGTCCTGTATCTTGCCAAAACTAAGCGGACTATGCTTTGATTCCTTATAAGTCATTGTTATTCAATTTTTTTGCATTGTAGCCGGTGGAAAGTCATATCTGCAGAATAATTTCATGTAGGGAAATATTTAAAAGCAAGATGAAAAATGTTATTTATCAAAACCATTAAGGTTATATATGTGAATACCTTTAATTTCTAATCCACATGCACCAAATGTTGCATGACGAAACCCAAACAATGGAGCTTTTTCATGCAAAAGGATGCTCCACGCAACAAATGTTGCATGGAACAAATGCAGCAGTTCTATAGCAGCAAACCAAACCAGAACAACCTGAATAAGTATGTAGGACTGATCTCGTTCAGATTTCAAGCTAGTTCTTGCATCTTTAAGTCTCTATTTTGTTGCTCATGATTTCTATTTTCTATGCTAGTATAGTTATGACGTCAAATGGTACATCCAAATTTCAGCTAACAATTGGTACTGTGTTGCAGACTACCAAACTAAGAAATAAATTATAAAACAGCAAATTAGTCATTGCATAGGCTAAAGACTCAATGTAGCTGGAAGTTGCATATCAATCCATGTGCAGAAGAGGTCAGGGGGAGCGTATCAATACATTATCAAGGATACAAGGCATCAAAATAAGCAACCAGAGCATGAATAGTGGGAGGTCAGCTGTGCATTTGTGATTCAATAGATGCTGCATGTAAATGCTAAAAGCAAAACAAACTGGTGCTCCCTAGAAACTTTACGGTGTATTTAAGATCTTCATAGTAGATAACAGGTTATCCCCATAGTAATCAGTTTCATTCCATGTAATACATAATCCGTAACCAGCAGGAGAAATCCACAACTGGTGATCCCAATCTATAGTAAGGTTGGGGTTTGTTGTTCAAGAACTCTACAGCCAATTTCCTCCCATTGCACCTAGAAGAAGCAAAGGCCAAACTTAAACCTAAGACATGCAGCAGCCTTCCGCAAGGATGATCCAGAATATAGAATATAGATAAATCAAAGTTCAGAAATGTTTCCAGTGCACGCGCACAGCATACTGGAAACAACAACTCAAAACAGTTGGCAGAGGTTGTACAATCACTGTTCAAATTGTAGAATTATACCTTATCATATAAGGTATAGATATTGCAATAATATTTGAGTAATACAGTTGTCAACTATGAAGCACAAATATGGACACAGGGCATGACACAATCACAAGACATGCAAATCTCTAAAGAGTAGGACAAAGGACGCAGATACATACATACAGTTTACATATGTATGCATGCGTGTACGTGTGTATGTGTGTGTATATATATGCAGAAATGGTATTAGATCTGGTCGGCTTTCAACCCGAAGCCGATTTGATTATTACTAAAGTCAAAGTGCTAAAACTCTGTCCCGAAACATGTTACACGAAGCTGGCCCAGCTAACCTGAATAGCAGCCAGGTCGGCCCATGATCTCTTCAATTTTTAGAAAGATAAACAAGCTCCACAAGCAGGAATTCCACCTGCGACCTGCAACTTAAATCCCCACTCTACACCACTCAGTTTGTTGGCTAAGAAATAGCTTCAGTTATATTTATTGTTATATATAATAGGATTTGTTAAACGTTTAAGACCTGATGAATTCTGAGACTTGGACCACGCCACCCCCCGACGACACTGAAGGTCCCAACCATTTTACATGAGTAGACTTAGACAGTATATGATTATACAAAATTTATAAACACATGTTCTGTTTAAGTCGGTCAATTGGCTAGAAAGGTCTTAACCCTAAGAGCCAATTAGTCAGGCAAGTTTACCCAAATTCGACCTGAACTCTGTTGCAGGTGACTAAAACCTGAAAATTTTGGGTTGGGTTAGGGTTCAGGTCATGGGGCCCAGAGTGCCACCACCACCCTTATATGTGTGCATGTGGGAGAGGTTTGTGTGTGAAGATGCACACATACCTATGCATAAATCCAATCAAATTACCACTACACACAACACACTAACATAGCATAAACAAAACCTATTGTTTGGAACGTATCAAATAAGATCCAACCAGTGTTTTAAATGTCGGCCGACATTTCCGAAATGTCGGCCGACATTTCGTTTTCAAGCCCTCACCGCCACGACATCCCCACCCGCATTTGAAATGGCGTTTTAGAAAATGTCGGCCGACATTTCAGGAAAAATCCGATATGTCGGCCGACATTTTCCCGAAATGTCGGCCGACATTTTGGGAAAACCTAATATGTTGATTGATTTTGAAAGTTGGAGTAATTGAGAAATTTTAACAATGAATTAGTGAATATATGCAAAATGTTTAAGTTAATTATACATATCCTAAACTTATTTATATAGTTTTGCATAAGTTTTGTATGTATTATCTTGATAAGAATTTTTAAATCATTATTTAAGACATCTAGGATATATACTTGTTATCCATCATGACGTCTGAAATTTACTAAATGGCCCCGAATATTTCCAAATGTGAAATCCGACATCCGATTACGACATCTGACATTTCCCTGATATCCGACATTTAAAACACTGGATCCAACATACAAGTAAATCAAACTATTATACTATAGATAACACTTTAGGCGGAACATGTGTCTAAACCTGTACCCAAGCATAACCCACTATTTTGAACTAGTGTACCACTAAACGGTGAGAACAGACCAACCGAGATTGACTGCGGCGAAAGGAGAGATCGGAGCGGCGGCGGGCGATCGGACAAGGGAGAAGGGAAAGAGAGCGACGGCGGGCGTGCGAACAAGGAAGAAAGAAAAGTTGGAGGTTACTCCCACACTCCATCACCGCATTGCTCCAAGTTTACAACCCTTTCTTCCTTTGACGTCATAGAAGAAACCCAAAAAACAAACAACCTAAGATGCTAGTGACTTGTACAATTCCGTTAAATGCATTTTGTCATAAGTAGTAGTAAAATGCATTATAATATATTAAACACATTTAGGGCACCACTGAATCCACTGCCAAACGACAATTTAGGTATGTTACTAGTGCAGTCTTAAGTCATGATAGCAGATTAGAAATAAATCTTTAAAAATTTATAGAAGACATATATGTAAAAATAGAGAAATAAAAAAAAAAATCTAACTACACATGAATGGATGTGTGTGCAATATATGTATAAATAACATCCAACTCTGTTTGGTAATCACATTTGTTCACGCAGATATTATGTGAGAATAACTATCATATGTATAAATCTCAAATATTTGGTACTCTCTTTGTAATCTCCCAACTAAGGACTTCCCCAAGATGTCACCCATATAGTAGCATCGCCACCGCTTGATTATGGAGTTTTTACCATGTTTCATTTCATAAAAAGGAAAATGCTAGCTTAGGTTAATTCCTAAATTCATTGGAGCTATTATATGCTAGACCATGCTAGATTGTAACCTCTGTGGGCATATTTGCACTTTAGGGTTGTGACATGCTCTTTCAGTAAATCTCTTTCATGCTCACAGAACAAATGTATTTGTGCCACATAGGCCTGATTAGGAATTATGATGTGGCTCAAATAAAAGGTAATTGTAGTATTTTCATTGTGTATGATAGTTTTAATTATTTTATTTATTTATAGGTTCTTTTGCATATTACTTTCAGTGATCGACTCACATTCTAGATAAGTCAATCTTTTGTGAAGTGATGAAGCAAGCATTTAATAAGATTGAGATTCTATCGGCTTTTGAATCAGAGATCGAGTCACATTCTAGATAGGTCAATCTTTTTGTGAACTGATAAATCACACATTTAATAAAATTGAGATTCTATCTGCTTTTGAATCAGGATAAGATTAATCAGCATTACTGTTGGAAATTATTGTTTACATGAACAGTAGCACATCAACAGGAAGCTAGTTTTTTTTTCTTTCTTGTTTTCAGATTATTTTGCGATCTTTTCTAATAGCGATGGTCTTCATTTTCTTGTAAAGACTGTTTAAAGGCCATGGTAGAAGAGATCAAAATAAAAGTGTGTCTAGTTATCTTGTCTCTCTTTCTGCAGCCTATCTTCAGTTTCTCCTTGTCTAAATCTCAACTTCCAAGTTCTCCTATTTACACTATCAACCACAATTTAAACAGGTATTTTCTTCTAAATATTGTACTTCTATCTGCAATATTTCCAGTATTTTGATGTTTTTCTGCACCTCAAACATCATTGAACAGCACATTGAAAGCCTGAAAACTTGGCACCAGGACTGATTCCAACCCTACATTCATTACATTAATCGATTGATGCAAGCTTTTAAAGATGGCCCAGCCATACATGTGTGACATTACTTAGCTCCACATTTCAGAGCTAACGAAAAAAAATGCAAACATCTATTAAATATTAATCAAAACAAGAAATGGAACCTAAACCAATTGAATTGACATTAAATTGAAAGCTCATACAAATGACTATGACAAGCAACAAATTGGAGTTCCCATCTAATGTTTATAATAATCATAAAGAGTTATTGAGCAGAGCAGATTAATGCAAGTATCAATAATAACGGCATCAGTTTAAGCATTAAACCCCCTCTAAGAAAATTATATAAAACTTAGCTTCAAGTTATTTCACTTCCAGAGAATCCATCAAATTTCCAAACAAAGTTCTTTCAGTATCTAATAATTAGGTGCAGTAAGCTTTTACTTGAAAACTAGAAATCCCAACAACTGCATGCACAATCCATATTTACAGGAAAAAAAATCAGAGAAAAATTCAACTAGAAAAGTTTCCAGTGAACCTACTAAGCAGAAGTAGTGTTTTAAAAAACCCGTTATATGACCCGTTATAACTCGTTATATAACATAACGCCGACTAATCGTTATGTAACAAGTTTAAAAAATGCACTATTTGATAACTATGGTTATTTTACCCGTAACTTGCGTTACGTTACGTTATTAATATAACACACTGTAACCTACGCTACGGTGCAAGTTTTATAAACTCCCATGTTCTCCCGGTCTATGGCAAAAAAATTCTCTGAAATTCGCTCGTCCTCTCTGCAACCTCGCAATCGTCTCCTCGTTCGGCGTCGAGAAGAAAGAATAAGACATACCTTTCCGATCGACAACAAAATAAGCACTCCTCTGGTGGTTCTCCGTCGTGGTGGTTCTCGTCGGTGTCGTCTCCAAGCGGTGGTTCTCCGTCTCCAAGCACATGTAAGCTTTCTCTCCCCTGATCTCTCTCTCCTCTCTCTCATTCTCCAGTCTGCCCTTGGATCTCTCTCTGCTCTCTCTCTCTTCCGATCTCTCTGCTTTCTCTCCCAATCTCCCTCTGCTCTCTCCCTTCTGATCTCTCTGCTCTCTCCCCGATCTCCCTCCGCTTCTCCCCAAGAGAGAGAACAGAGAGAGATCGAGAGAGAGCAGAGAGATTAGAAGGGGGAGAGAGATCGAGGGTAAAATATTAGAGAGAGTGAATGACACAGAGGAGTATACTGAATAGCATTTTGTAGACTAAATTATGAATTATAATGAATAGCATGACTAAAAAATTATAAATTATGATTGAATTATGAATTATTGTAAATTGAATTATGAATGTTTGTGTAGATTGAGTAGGATTGCTAAAATTTATGAATTATAATGAAATATGTGGATTATATTATTATTTATGTAGATGAAATTATGAATTATAACATGTGAATGTGAAGAATTATCGTGATACTTGCTAAAAATTGTTGCGAGACTTGCTAAATGTGTTATATATTGTTTTGATATTTTTAGATTTTTTTAAATTATTTTCCTATTTATAATTTTTTAAATAAAATAAATATGTTTATTTTTATTAAATAAATATTAAATTGTGTAACCCACGTTATGCGTTACGTTATAACCTATATTAACATAACGGAAGAAAAACGTTATCATTACGCTATCGTTATTTTAAACATTGCAGAACATAAAAAACAATTCTAAAAAATCACAAAGAATTAATTTGGTGACATGTATCTCCTAAAACCACTCATAGACTACATTTTGAAGTGTTGCCATATTAACGAATACAACCTAAAAGCTTGCATGCCTACATTAAATCCTTGCAGAACTGGGATCAAAATAAAAACAGGTCAATGCCCTAACTTATTTTACTATTAAGACCATGATAAGATCTAAAAACATCACACTTTTGAAAAACCTCAGAGACCAACAATGAATCTTGACAAAGCTACATCTAAGTCTCAATTCCTCCAAATTGTAGCAAGCTCTTCAGCATCAGCAGTTTCATGTAGCAGAAAAGGAGGAGGAAGATCAAAGCTCCTCCATTCAGATCGAAATGGTTGTGAACTTACTTAACTACTAAAAATAGCACCCTAATAAACTTTATTTTATACTACAACCCCCATTACAATCTTTCAGAAAACCCTTAATAGAAGCAAATGACAGATCTACTTTTCAAATTAAAATGAGATAAAGATAGCAAAGTTTCTGAATCTATTACCTTTTTGAGAACTGGGGGGTCGGAGAATGACGTCGGGAACACGCCGGAGACGGAGATTCCGCGATGAGGCGGCACGATTCCAGCGGGGATGAAGGTGGAGGAGAAGGATACAGATTTTTTTTTGGGGGGGGGGGTTAGGGAATTCTAGGGTTTGGGGGTGAAAATGAGAAAGAGAGCGTAGCAAAAGAAAGGAGAGAGAGAGGTGGTTGGATCTCGATGACGGAGGAGGAGGGGAGGTGATTGGATCCAAGATTGAGGGCGGTACAGGTGGATGGGTTGAGAGAGTTGAAGCAAGTCGACGCCTCAGCCACCACCTCCATGCTGGCCGGCCGAGCACCAAGAGGGAGGGGGGAAAAGAAAAGAGAGGAGAAGAGGGGGAATAGGAGAGAATGAGAGAGAGAGGCCTAAGGCTTGAAGAGAGGGAAGAGGGGGCAGCAGGGGATGAGGCCGCAGTGGCGGGAACGGATGCGGTCGACGGTGGCAAAGTAGGAGGTGGTGGAGAGGAGAGGTAGTGTCGGCCAGTCGGAGGAAAGAGGAGAAAAGGGAGAGGGTGAGCTCGGCAGCCCTTCATTTATTTTGTATAACAGACGAGACGGACAATTTTACAATAGAGTCACGGGAGAAAACCTCCCTCGCTTCGCTCGGTCGGTTTCGATTAGAAAAAATTTTATGAAGCTCCAACCATGCAAGATTTAATTTAAAATTAAGTTAACAATTTTACTGATAAATAATTGCCGATTGTGTAATTTCTGCCTTTCTGAAAGGTTTGCCTCACTGATCTTTGAAACTTCAAGCTATATTTCATTGGATCCATCATTGAAAGTATTTTATTCACTAGATTTACTAGGCATTTTTAAAATAAAGTCTTTTGGTGCATGTTGTTTGTTGACGATATATATTAGTTGATGAAACTAGAAAGGAATAAGTTTTAAACTAGATATATGGAAAGAAATGTTAGACTGTGACAGATTTAGAATTAATGGAACAAAAATAGAATATATGAAATGTAATTTAACAAAACAATGAGTAGAAATGAACGCACAATACAGATTGGTGGTCAAACAATACCTCAAAGTGCTCATTTTCTTTATTTGAGATCAAGCATTCATCAAGATGGTGGAACAGAGGAAGATGTGATTCATACAATCAGAGTAGGATAATTGAATCGGAGAAATGCTTCTGATGTTTCATGTAATGCAAGATACCTATGAAATTAAAGGAAAAAGTTTACAGAAGGGTTATGAAACCCATTATACTCTATGGTTCAAAATGTTAGATAATTAAGAAACATGTCCAGAAAATTGAAAAATGAGTGAAGCAAAAACATGGAGTGAGAATACGCTAAGAGATGGGATTAAGTAAATGTATTAATAGAAATCTAAAAGTTGTTCGTTGCTCTTATTGGTGATAAAATGAGTGAGTTTCAATGAGATGGTTTGGGCATGTGAAACGCAAGCTAATAAATGAAAAGAAAAGGTGATACGATCATACTTAATGAGGCAGTAAGGAGTAAAAAGAGACCTAAACGAACTGGAGGTAATAAAAAAGGATCTATTAATGCTTCACGTTATTGAGGATATGACCCTTAACAAAGTTAAATAGAAGAAAATGATTCACGTTGCCAACCCAAAAAAATTGGGGCAAAGACTTTATCGTTGTTGTCAGTTTACCAATTTTAATTCCAACTACATTGTTCGAGCTGTATCACTGAAAGTTCAATATCTTTTGAAGTTATTGTTATAGATATTTTTCTATAAGTATTGATATTCACACCAATAGTCTATCGAAAAAAGCCACTTGGCGTTGTCCAATTTTTGGAGAACATGGGTCATAGAGATATAACCACTTTGTCCTCTCTTTTTTTCTTATTCCCCTTCCACCAATTAGATAGCAATGAGCCGAGTCTTATTACATTGCTTAACTTATATTTTTTTAACTCCATGCATTAACTACATGAGCACACCCTTTTCATTCACTATCATGGAGAGGTCTGGCTTCCTATTGGACCTTTCACATACATATACATACCCTATACATTTATTATTGAAATAAGGACGTATCTGGGTATCCACCTAAAAGTTTATATATAACAAACTAAGAAATCAAAATTTTCTTATTTTAGGTATCCTATTCGGTTCCTAGTTTGGTTAGGTAAGATCAATATAAATCTGGACCAACCTTTACGTTACATTTTCTTCTTCATTTTAGTAGGAGACAGAGACCCATCCATCTCTAGATAGATCAAGGTATTGCTTTTGAAAAGGACTCTAAAGCAAATAAGTGCTTTTGTAAAAAAAAAAAAAAATAGATGTTTGGTAACCGATTCAAAAAAAAGACTTTTAGAAAAAGCATAAGCCAACAATCTGCATTTTGGAGAAGCCCGAAAAACTAGCTTCTCCCAACAGAAGAAGCATAAGCCAACCCACAATGATCTCCTATTTTCTCACCCATATTTTCTCTAGCATGATCTCTCATGCAAATCTAGACTCTAACTAAAAATTTTGATTATTTCACTGCATTTTTTCTATAAATCGTATCTAAACTTTCTTCTAACAGAAGAAGCAATAAGCCAACCCACGATGATCTCCTATTTTCTCTCCTATATTTTCCTAGCATGATCTCTCATGCAAATCTAGCCTCTAATAGAAAATTTTGACTATTTCACCCTATAAATCTTATCTAAACTTTCTTTATCTTAAATTAATACTTATCCAAATTATTTCATTTTTACTGATAAGCACTTAAAATTTTAAAATTACCAAACATCATAAATCGTGTAAACTTCTTAAAAGAAGCTTTTGGGTAAGTCTTTTTCTATACAAAGACTTATCTATAAGCAAAAGCAACACCAAACACACCGCAAGTCTGAGAAAAATGTGAATCGAAACTGAATATGAAAGATATACTAATTAAAGCTATGCAAAACTTTTCTTGGGTTTGGAATCAAAACCTTCAAGTCTGACCACTAAACTGATAATAGAACAAGTTTACCCCACAAAAGTATAAACCTATTTTTAATACAGAGAAAATACATATAGATACAAGAGTAGACAAAAACAATGTAAGAGGACTAATCCAATCATGGTAGAAACACTTTAAAATCCATATCCTACAAGTACATGTAATATAATTTACCTCTTCTTTGATGGGTTGACCTCAAATCCTTTTTACAGTAATCTTTACAAACTCCATGCAGGGCCGCAAAATTTTCATACACAATGAATATAATCACATGCGTAAATGTATTGCTGACATCTAAAAGCAAATTATTTTTAAGTTTACTTTTGAATCCTTAACCAATTATCATTTAGTCGCGTGTATGATTGAACATTACTATATTAAATTTTATGCATTCTTTGAGCTAATTATTCTTCTTCTGAACTCGTGCATTATTGCACTGTCACAGAGACTAGTACCTTACTAAACTAATAGCGAATCACTATGGAAATTTCAACATGGAAAGTTCACGAATTTTGGCTTGATTTTTTATGTTTCCGGTCAGAGATTTTCCCCCCAAAAAAATCAAAATATTGATTAAAGAAGATATGCAAAGAGAAAGATTGGAGAATCCATAAATCACTTGAATAATATTAGATATCACCTTAATATAGAATGACAGCTCAGCTACAGAATAGACATAAGCCAAAATAATCTAAAGTTGAAATCAACATAATCCTACCACTTAGTCCATGTAAAAGCATATAAACATGTAAACCCTATTGCAATATATTTCAATTTTGCTGACAGTGTATCCGGTGCCTTAAAGATGAATGCACTTCATATAACAAGTAGATCATCTGTCTCCCTTTTTCTTGGCTTTTTCATTTGCTATTTTTTTTAAGGACTGCTCATTATCTGCATGGCCAAGCTCAATGTGGAATTTTCCTATCCACCAACTACCCATTTCTATGTTCCATAGAGATCTCCTTTCTTGCCCATAGTTTCTTTAACCAGGAACTTGGCATCAACTTTAAGTTGTTGACAATAGGTTTATAATCGGTTGTTAATTGGTATATTTTCTTGGAGCCCGCTCAATTTGGATAATTTGCACAATAATACCATAAAGTTTCACTCAGTCTGTAGATAAAAATCTGACTTGAAGTTTTCTTATAGCTAAACACCTTGTATTTTTCTTAACTTCGTAAACTTGCAACGTACGGAACACCTCCATGGAATATATCAACAGAATTTAGTTCCCATGCTATGCACATTTTTTCACCCCCGCCTAAGTTCAAAGACGACTCAGTCTCTTACCCTCCCCTCCCCCTCTTCCTCTAGCTTCTTCATTTCCTTCTTCAGTGAACTTTGAAACTCGCCAAAAATTGTGCAACATTCCTTCTCTTGAAATCCTGTTACCAACAACTTTTCCATTACCATCACTGGCACCTCCTCGGCTGCCACAACTCCCGCTCCACGACACCACCACTACCAGCGTCAGACCTACATAGGGCCCAGCGTGAGCAGACACCCATACTAGATTCTACAGAAATTTTAAAAGTTTACATTGACCCAAAACATTTTACATATATCTATTTAGTTTAAAACTCTATTGTTCGTTTAAAAAATCTATAATTGAAGCCTAGTTCGAGCGGTAAGGTTTTGTAACTGGTTATTGGAGGTTATAGTTTCAAGTCTTGGCCTATGCCTTATTCTCTTCTTTTCATTATTTTTTTTGGCTCACCAATAAATAAAAAACTAATTGCAATAATTAACTAATATAGATAAAATAACTCATAATAAATATGAACAACCTAAAAGTTATAGTAAATAGAGGTTAGAGACAGTAATAAATTAAATTATATATTACTTCAAAAATTGATGACTCCAATTACATACTTAAGGTAACTAGAATGTATTTAATAATTTAAAACTTTTATTATATTACTAATTTACACTTAAAGATTATTACCATTAATTTGAAGATAAAAAGTCATAATTAATCTTTTTTCCTAATCAAATTCAACCTACTTTATCGAATCCGCATCCACCATACAGGTTAAGGCTCAAAATTTCGAGTTTAAACCGGTAATCTCATTTTCTTTTCATGCAAAATCTGGTCACATTTTATTGTGCCCACAATGAAGAAATTTCCTGCGTCCGCTACTAACCACTACCACCTCTTCCTCAACTTTACCATCTTCACCCTGGCACCACCATCATCACATCCTCATCCTTCTTCTCCATCATCACCCTTCTTCAATTCTACACTAAATCTATCTACCATCATCACTCCCTTCACCATCACCACCAACTCTTCCAACGTCTGTCAATACACCATAAGCACCTTCTCTCTTCCTCCCAATTACCACCTCCTCATCATAGCTAATTGAATATCGTATGAGGGGTGTTTTTGAACGAGAAAAAACATAATAATTATCTTTTCAGGTTTAACTTAAAAGAAGGGTGATTTTGTAATTTTCCTACCCTTAACAGTGTGTGTGAATGTTCTCTAAGAAATATTAAGGTACCCCCCCACCCCCCCCCCCCCCCCCCCCCCCCGATTATATCTTCGGCACACACATTTGCTCATGCAATAAAGATCGTTTAGACAATTTTCTTTTATGTGAATATAATTGTTAAGAAAAAATAACTTCCCAGAAGGGCATCCATGCAAATGACACACTCCCACTCTCTTTAAAGGAGTATGCCACCAAACATGCAGCTGGTTGCAAATTTTTACCATTATTGTCGCAGAGAGATCAAAGGGTTTCTTTTAGATTAGTCTGAGAACTGTTCTACTAGTATGCTTTGATTTTTGGCTAAAACTCGAAACTGTGGACTGCACGTGACACCCCACACATCAAGGATGCATGATGCAACTCATCAGAATATGTAAGAACCATAAAGGCGTTAATAAATTAAAAACAAGCATGACATAAAGAAATGGAACAAAAATTCAAACATATTCTGTCAGTAAGAAAACATACCAAAGTGACCCCTTCCTTTGATAGTGCCTCTAAAGCTTCACGGTCAAAAATTTTCCCATCCAATGGCGATTCATCAATCTGCGAAAACATCATTTTTCTTATGTAGTTAGGAAACTAGTAGTGAAACAAGATGGAAAATAAAATATTGTTTTACCTTCCAGTCCCCTGTATGAAAAATTGTACCATCACTACAGCGGAGGACTAAACCACAGCAATCAGGAATTGAGTGCGTGACACGAATGGGCTCCACTTCAAATGGTCCAGCAAGGAACTTCCTTCTACAATTAAATACCTTAAACCTAGATGTAGCAAAAATTCCAAACTCCTTCAAACGCTTTTTGATAAGCTGCCCAGTTTCAAATGAAAATTGGTTCACTATTGGTGTTATCAAGGCAGGTACAAATGGCCCAGAGCCCCTATAATAAGAAACTAAAACAGCAACAACAAAAAGTAAAGGTTCTAAGACCTTAGTGGTGCTGTGGGTCATCTCTAAAGCATAATTTAAAGTATAAAAAGTGTTTTGCAGCATTTGCTAAATTGTTATCAGATATACCTCCATTGTGAAGGATGAAGCAAAGATCGGAGTATGGGAATCTAGAGCTGGAATGACCTGTGAACATGGACCAATGATGAGGGACAAATTAAGTTAAAAGTAAAGTAAGACGTTGAGAAGCAAATGTTGCTAGATTATCCAATTTACTAACATGCATGCAAATATAAAGCCATACCTATTAAACTTTAAAATTATGGCAACATGACACTATTGGTTTTTGCATGTGTGCGCGCGCGCGTGCGTTCGTGTGTGTGTGTGTGTGTGTGTGTGTGTGTGTGTGTGTGTGTGTGTGTGTGTGTGTGAACAGTTATATGAAAACAACAAAATGTAGGTCAGCAAGAGATCATATTGCAGAAAACCTTTGAAAGCTGAGAAAAGAAGGATTACAATAAAACAAGATATGTATCAGATCTTTCTAGATAACAATCTACATACTATGTAAATTAAGTATTTGTACAATACTGGATTGTAGGTCTTATATACATATATTTCCTATTCACAGCCTCTAGAGTCTAGACAACAATCTCCATATTACTTTTTAAATTAATTATTTGTACAATACTGAATTGTTCCCCCACACAAACACACACACAGTCTCTAGAGTCTAGACAACAATCTCCATTTTACTTTTTAAATTAAGTATTTGTACAATACTGGATAGTTAGCTGTATAGTTTCCTATGCACGACCTCTTTTCAATCTAAATAAACTTCCAAAAAATTGTAAATGTTATGAAACTTAACATCTTTTTAACATGTTAAAGGATGAACTAGTTCCATAACAAGATAGGTCAAATTCCAGTAATGTTGGTCCGAACAACAGGGACTTGACTATTTTAGAGTAGACTCAACCTGGAGCTTATGATTCTACATAGTTCGCTTCATTTATCAGGATGGTAAAAGTGAGACCAATGTCCAAACATCTTGTCACAACAATACAACTAAAGAGAAGAGGAAAAGCTCAATAAATTCACGAAACTTTGGATAGAAACAATATAGGGGTCAAGAAAGCTAAAGTAATATGTGAGCCCTGTCCATATTATAACATCTTGTCTAATTTCGAAAGAGAAAATATTTAGATCCAGAGAAAATAACATGCTGATTGTAAATATATCTGATCGTCCATCCTCTGCAATCATATTTCATAGACTTGTCCATAATTTATACAGAAATTCTCTAGGTGTATGAGGCAATGCCCTCATCTACAAGTAAGGCAAACACGCACCCTGTGCCTCAGCCAGGTGCTGCATGCACCTAAGGTGAACCCAACCTGCATAATCTGAGGAGCGCAATGGCACTTGCCCTAGTGCAACAAGACAATGTGCAAAACCCAACCAACCCAACCCAACCCAACCCAACCGAAAACCCTTTCAACTAAAAGGGCAAAAAAGAGCAGAGAGAAAAAAAGAGGAGTAAAAGTGCTTTTTCTTTAAAACCTCTTGATGCTGAGCTATCTCAAAATGAGCATGGGCCTTTTCTTCTTTACTGATGCAAGACTACCATGGGACCAACCCTTGCCAGCATGGAAGGCAAAGCATGCACCTACTCCCTACCTCTGTTAGGTGTTGCAAGGTATGTGCCTAAGCTGAACCCAAGCTATGTAGTCTGAGGATCACATCAAGACTTTCCCTAGTGGCTTGTGCAATAAGAGCAATGAGCCAAACCTGCCACAATCCCTCATATAAAACAACAAAGCTTTATTCCAAATCTTTGGGGAAACCCTTGAAAAAAGGAAGAAAAGGAAAAGGAGAAGGAATAAACACTCCTTTCACCTGATAACCTATGCCAAATCTTTTTTCTTTTTTTTTTTTTTTTTTTTTTTTGGGGGGGGGGGGGGGGGGGGGGGGGGGGGCAAAAAACACTCCACGAGGCTGTAAATCCAACCATGTTCAGCTATCTAAATGTGTATAGGGCTTCTTTTTCTTCTTTAGTGGCGCGAGCCTACCAGAGGCCCTCCGTCTCCTTGGATTAGACTATAGGAAATACCAAGGTACCATTATACAATAGTGTTTAATAGTAATTTTGTTTTATTTAATTTAGTACGTACTGAACCCTGCTTTCATGATTGAATAGCTAATAGATATTCAGTGAGAGGATCATGTTGTTTTAGGTCTATTTCCCTCATCCTAGTCTAACAGTACTAACCCCAACATGGTGTCTTTCTAGTGGGACTTTGATTTCCCAACATATTGTTTGTCTATTTACATAACTGTAAATGTTTTTTTTTAATTTACTTTAACTACGATATACATGTGTGTGTAAATATTTCAATTAAAACCCAATCATAGGAATCTTACTTTTCGCGTAAAGGTTAGAGAACTACTCAAATTTCAAGGGCTTCTAACAAATATTCAAATTTTTGATACTCTGACTTGCATGATATATAAATTCAGATTTCAAATTTTGCAGAAAAATACTTTTTTTTTTACAAAATGAGAACGATGCCACTTACCATATTTTATGTATTATATAAATCAGAGTGATAAATAGAAAAAATCATTTAAGCCTAGGTGGCAGGACTACAGTTCCAGATTCGATGCAGATCAAACAAGACAAGGGGTCCAACCTCTATTGATGTTACCCAGAACCCAAATGGAACAAGATTCAGGATAGAAGCACTCACCTGAAACAAAATGATTCGGTAATTCCTAGACCAGACCCAATCACTCTTTCAATCTTTTAGAAATTATAACAGCCAAAAATGTAAGGGAGAAAATATTAAAAATTCAAAATGATGAAAAGAAAATAGGAAAGAATAAATATTTGAAGAGAATAGCTTCAACGAGATTTCAGATTCATAATCCAAGAAGATATGTGATGGGAACATCTAGTGCTTTACTTAGCTTATTTGAGTTGGTTTAGTAGTTATTTAATTTTAGCTTGTTTTAGTTTTTTTTAGTCCCACATTAGTTATGATAGAAAATCTCTTTTGATGTGGGCCCATATAAAGCCAAGACTATTATTATTTTCCTCAGTTGATGAATATGAAAAATGCTTGTCTGAGCAATTGTTAGCCAGGGTGAGATGCCCTAGGGAGAAAGTCCAGACAATTTCTTGGGTTACAAACCCTAAGTTGAGATTTTCTAGTTTTCATTCTCAATTATCCTTTCTTATAGTTTGCTCCCCATCAATTTGGTATCAGAGCTAAATACTGCTCTTTTTCTCTATCTTTCACAAAATCCTAGTCTCCACCAAATCTCTACAAAAACTTAGTTCTCCTTTTTTCAATCCTAGATCTTGCAAAAAAAAATCCTATTTCCTCAAAATCCTAGTTTCTCTCCCCTCTTCATTGGCTTCCCAAAAAAAACTAGGTCGGATTTAAAAAGAAAAGAAAAGAAAAATTTTTAAAAATCCTAGCTATTTCTCTCTTTCCTCCTTTTTTTCTTCTCTCTCCGCCAACTCTCTCCTCCACCAACAATACCCTCCTTTTTCTCTCCTCCCTCCTCCCTCTCACCCCACACCTGACACCTCCTCGACTCCGTCCTCTCCTTCTCCGGCTGCCCATCGACAATCGTCGTGTCACCAACACCAACTCAACCTCGCCGCATCGCCCGTCAAATGATCACCAACGCCAACAACCATCAGCACAGATTTCGACCCCGCCGCCAAGCTTCCTCTATCGCCTTGTCCTCGTCTTCCTCTACCAAACCCGACCTCGTCTCCACGCCGAAAACAAATTGTTATCCCGCCACCAACTCCTCAACGTCGACAACTCCTCTCCTTCATATCCTCCGCCTCCCGACGACGAAAGCTCCTCCGCCGCCGTCGATCTCCGACCCCTCTTCTTCATCGAAGTCTGTCGCCGCCCACTGAGAACCACACTCCTCGTCGTCGACAGCAACATCAACAACCTTCTTAGCCCTTTGCTGACGCCGACGCATACTCCACCAGAGCACTCGCCGACGAGCAGACAACACTGCCAACACTATCGTGCCACCTCCTCTGACTTCGTCTCCCACAACAACTCTTCACAGCAACGCCGTCGAGATTTCGGCGGCCTTTTCTCTCTCCTCTCTCCATCGAATTCCCATCGTCTACCTCTCCTCGTCGGTGTCGGCGTCTCCTCTGTTGATCTCCTCGACATAGACTTCATCAGTTGTGTTCAATTAGATCTAAGTTGGATTGTTGCAAAGATTTATTTGATTCCTTTGCAACTGAACCCGACCTAGAATGAAACCCAACCGAGCCACCAAGTCAACTCAGAACCGCTGAGCCCACCGAGTTTGACTGAGCCACTGAGTAGACTCGGCCTATCCAGACTCAGTTCAGTTCAACAGTTTACATAATTCAGTCTGTTTTAGGCCTGATTCGAGCCCATTTCGCATCATTTTCGAGGCAATTCTCTCCCAGCTCATACAGCTGTTCCAGGAGCTTATGTGTGATTTTCAACCTGTGGTGTGGGCATTTCTTCTCTGTTAGGCGTAAACGACTCACCTCAGGTGAAATCTATTTTGAACCGAATTAACAATTGCTGATTACATGCTATGCTAGAACTGCAGTAAATTATAGTTGAATTGTACTTGCTTCTATTTAGTCGTTCACATCATTGTATGTTATTTCATCATTTGTAGGCTTGCACTTATTCCATTTAGAAGTTGAACCTTTAGGATGTTTTAATTTTCACATTTAGTGCACACATTTAGCTTGTTTGAGTCTAGAAAATTACATGACATCCGTTTGATTGTGATTGTTGCATTTGTATCTAGATTGATGCATGTGTCATAACGAAAATCAACATGAGTAATCAAGATAACAAACTAACCGACACGTTAGATAAGTTTGATTATATAATTAAAAAACTTCGAGAAAGGGTAGAATCTCAAAACACAAGGGCACATAATGGTCTCAGTTATCATGAATGTCATAAAGGTTATAGGCAACATCTCTTATACAAATTATACAACCTCCATCAGGGTGATTTGTCCGTTAGAAATTAAATAGCTAAATTTGAGGATTTAACCCGTCATTGTGATGTGAGAGAGCATTGTTCCCTGACCATCACTAGATTTGTTTCTGGTTTAAGGTCCGACATTAAGCGTGCTATGATCATTGGCTCCTATGCTTTTGGTTTTGCCCCAAAGATAGACTTGACTTTCAAGGGGATAGTCAGTGCCAAAGCCTGAGAACAATGTTTTAAAAGTGAGGAATATGGACATCATGATTACCAGTGCCCCTCAGAGAGCCGACATGTTAATTTTGTGCCTAGTGATGATTTTGACGATTCAAAAGTTGTTGAGGATGTCCATATTCATTCTGAGAATTCTGGCATCGTGAGGATCCATTAGCCAATCCTGGTACACCGATTATTAATGAGAGTTATGTGTCTTCTGCGGGTACAAGTGACGTTGTGGATGAGTTGGTGGATTCTAGTACACCCACACCTAATGTAATCTATATTCATGAAGAAAAATTGAAATAGTCAGCAAACTAAGGTTAAATATATTCCTATCATTTCCTCTTTCAGTTAGTCATTAGAGATTCTTGCTATAGTATATCAGGTTAGTTCTGGTGTTTCTTCTTTTAGTGGGTATTTAGAGCTCTCCTGAGTTTCTTCAGATTTCTGTCAGTCTGACTAATCTTATACCATTAGCATGTCTGAAGTACATCTTCCTAGAAAACCAGTGTCTCTCTTTCCCTATCTTTAGAAGCTGACCCTAGTGAGTTGATTGCATTACATTTACCTGTTGCACATGATGAAACTCCTAGACATATAGTAATTTGCAATGATAACTATAAATTTACTGCATTTTCACATAATATCTTGCAGGAAATTGCAGTTGTTAATGAAGTGACAGGTATGTTTCACAATGAGATTGTGATGAAGCGTACAGGTTCTTATAAGATTCTATAGAGGAATGCTTCCATCACCTATGAGCTAGAAATCCCATGGGATCCCGATATCAGTCTGGTTTTCAGTGGAGAGGACTCGACTCGATTTGTTGCATGTGCCTTTCTAGATCTATCATCGCCTACAGCAGATCTATCACAGAAGTCAATCTCACCTCCACCGCCTTAGTTCAGACGTGTTGCACATCTACTGGGCCCACGACCATCACCATGGCCCGATTGAGCCGAGTCTAGACTCGACGGGGTCGAGTTTCCCCCAACCTCGGGGAATGATAGGGACATCTAGTGCTTCACTTAGCTTATTTGAGCTGGTTTAGTAGTTATTTAATATTAACTTGTTTTAGCTTTCTTTTAGTCCCATGTTAGTTGTAGTCTCTTGTGATATAGGCTTATATATGGCCAAGACTACTATTATTTTTCTCAGTTGATGAATATGAAAAATGCATGTATGAGCAATTGTTAGCCAGTGTGTTTTTGGGTGAAATGCTCAAAAGAGAAAGCCCCGATAATTTTCTTGGGTTACAAACCCTACGTTGAGATTTCCTGGTGTTCGTTTGCAATTATCCCTTTTCTTGTATTTCGTTCCCCATCAATATGTTTTAACTTTTAAGTAACCATATAAGAAGAGAAGTGGAAAAAATGAAGTTTACTTAATTTGTATGTTGATATCTTGTTTTTTACCCTTCCATGGTCGCAAAAATGGGCACCTGCTGTCAATTACTCCTTAAAATTATGTTTCCACCCAAAAACATCAAAGCTTCTTTCAACATTATTTAAAATATAAGAAATTTGAAATCAAAACATTTTTATGGCACTGCATCTTTCAAATAATATTAATAATGGAAAGAAGCCAAGAAGACAAGATAATATTGACTAAATCGAAAATATCAGTTCCAAGAAGTAGAACAAACACTTTACCCAAGGCAATGCACCAATGTGATCCTCATGGCCATGTGTTATAACAACTGCTTCAATTTTGTGGCTCCATCTTTTGATGAATGATGTGTCTGGTATGATCTTCTGGACCCCTAACTCATCATAGCTGGTATATGCATATAGCAGCGCCAATGAAAATTAAAAAGGGAATGGCCACAAAATAATTAAGACGTTGGCGGGAAGAAAATTTCAGGATAAATATACTGTAGGAAACATAGACGTACAATTCCACGCAAATTAACGTGCACACAGCATTAAATATTTTCTCTAGACAGTATTTACCACAGATTAAACACAGAACTAGCATTCAGAAGAAGGTAAACATTTCAACAATTTCAGAAAGAGAAGCTTTCCTGTTAATTCACTTAAAGTGTGACCATGGGGAGAAAAAAAAGGTGTCCATTTTGACAGAATATGGCTTGTCTTCTAGGAACAATAAAAATAAAATCTTTAAGAAAACTATGAAACAGCATGGTAACAATATAAATAGAATTGTGACTTAGCAATTTCACTTCTCCGCCCACACTACTTTATTAAGCAACCAGTCATTCTTTCGAAAATTTCACAAGTAAAGGAACACAAAATACATGATTTGTTAAGGGAAGCCTCCAAACAGAGCCCAAACTAGGTCCAACAGCTCCACTAGGTTTACATATTAAAGCTAGCATTCTGTATGAAATACATTCACCATCATGCATAACTATACTCAAGCATCAACTGGTAGTAATAGCAAAAATGCAACCCAAAATGGGTCATTTAACTAGTGTTATTGAAAATGGTCTTCTGAAACCTACTCGGGAAACATAATTCCTGCATCAATTAAGATATAACGATCATAGTTCCCTACGAGCATGCAATTCATCCCAATTTCCCCCAAACCACCAATTGGAAGAACACGGAGCGGTGGACCATCTGATCCTTCATAAAACTGCTCCAATTTCCTCTGGACAGAATCTTCCATACTTTTGCTAGCCCCATCGCTCCTTCTTGATCTCCGACGGGGCAATTTAGTTCCTTTACCACCTACAATGAGAAATCGTCAATGTAGACACTTATAAGCTAAAAATTAATTCAAATATTATGCTAAAAGAACAAATACTAAAGTAGAAGAGATAAATCTGATAACATAATATAGAAGATAAAATGAAAGAGAACGCCTCACTAAGAGCTTCCAGGAAATGATTGCACTTTAAGTGCCACTTTTCCATGGTGGGACAGGTTGTTGCATAATAATTAAAAAGAAGCTGTCTTAGCACTGTGTGAAAAGAAAACTTAGGGCTAGGTCAAATAACTATGCCATATTTCCATGAAATATGCCAAAATGACATATTATAGTGTCAAAAAGAACCTGGGCTAGTAAAGGAAACACAAGATTTAAGCAAGAGACCAACATACCAACTATGACTAGTAGTAGCGTGTCAATGCATATCATGTACAGAACAAAAGCATGTCTCCTATATAAACATGGTCAGCCAATATGAACTAACTGTTGAAGCAGAAAAAAAACAAACCACCTATTTTCCAATTACTGTTCCTTGAGTTCTAGCAATGCTCGTCCAGACATTGATAGATCACACACCACCAGAAATGGACATGCCTATAGGTTGGATAGACATGATTGTATCACCCCAAGGGGAAATGTCATAATATGGATTAAGGAAAATGGATTGAACAGCCAAGTGGTTAATTTGTGTGCTAAGGTCCATAAGTATGTTGCCGATTAAAATCGTTGACATTATTGAGGTCTGGACTTGAATGCCTATTGTGTGTATACAAGGTTAGGGTTCCAAGCAGAGTCCATACATCATAATCTGGACTTGGCCTATTAGGTTGGTTAGAATAGAAAGAAGTTCATATTAGCGTTCACGTAAATTGACCTGATAAACAAAACCCCAAACTCTCTCTCTCTCTCTCTCTCTCTCTCTCTCTCTCTCTCTCTCTCTCTCTCTCTCTCTCTCTCTCTCTCTCTCTCGCGGGTTACACGAAGTCACAAATCTAGGCCCAGATTACAATCTTTTTTAAAAAAAATAAAAAATAAAAAAGAACCATATGATTCTCTACAAACCTAAAACGGATGGATAACGACACAGAGAAACACAGATACAACATGATAAGGACACAACGATATTACATATCCTTATAAAATAAGATGAAGGAAGACGGCAATAGATAGACATAAACATATTTACACCAAAGCACCTAGTGATTAGAACTGCATAGGACATGCCTTATCAAAAATATGAAGAAAATTAAAATTGAATTAATGATTAACACCTATAGATTTGAATCTTACAAAAGAACAAAGAAAGATATTTGAAAGTCAAGTCCAATATCTGACCAAATACAAGCATATGGTGCCCCTCGTGTGTTCCCAAGGCGTTTAGGTTCTTTTAAGATCGCATCCAAACCTACATCAAAGGTTCCTTTTTAATATTTATCCAAACTACACATGACTTTTCTCAAGGTGTTTTAGGTTGTTTTAAAATAGCATTCAACTCTATTTTATATATGTGACTTTGGCGCGTCTAACTGTCTAAGACACGACTTTTAGAAAAAAAAATATTAATGTATACATGCTCCACCATGCATATTTTTAATTTTTTTAAAACAAACATGACTCTAGTGCATCTGACACGTGTCATGTGAGTGTTAGTGTGCACATGCAGGACAAAGACACAGGACTTTCTTTGATGTGTTAATGCTTCATCTAGATAGCACGGACACTTTAAATGTGGAGCCTTGTCGTGTTGGATACATGTCAGACACGCGTGTGAACACAAATCTTCTATTTCTTATGTAACTTTAAAATTTTGTGTTGTGTTGCCGTGTCGATGTGTCCATGTCCGTGCAACAGAGTGCTTCATAGCTAGAAACTAGCTAACTCACACGGTTTACATCTGAGCCCACCCTTTCTTCTTTCTTCCTTCCAATTTGATTCTTTAGTGAACAGTTCCAACTGAACCCAGTCCAAAAGCCTGATCCAGCTTTGGCAACATTGTTTCAGACTTATGCTAACACAAATGCAACCTATGTGTCAAACATTCTACGCAACTCATGCAATATTTAACTAAAACATTCTATGCAATAAATCAATGTTAAAGCATGCAATACCCATTTCACCAAAGAACCATTCAGTTACTACATTGCATGAGACTTGGTACATATATCTATGAATCTATGATGGATACTTTATTGTCAGGTGTTACTTGACACGTAACCTGGACAATCTCTATATATTAACTTGGACAGTAGAAAACAACCCAAATCCCATGTCATTACATGCAAGAAAATGTCAGATCTTTAGATCTAGGAAAGATTGTATATCTGTGCCTATGAGACAAAGTTCCTATAAAACAAAGGTTTCACTTGAACAACTAAAACTTAATTGTCAGAGTGTTATGTTGTATACACCGCTATAAAAGTGCCTGGCTCTTTTAACATCATCCTTTGGGCTGACCACCTCGAGATCATTCTCAAACAACAATGGATAGGAAAGAATTAACTTGCTTACTTAAGGCCCACCTACGCAATTGACTACAGGCTACTACCAAATGCATAACAGTATTTTTCCGCTCTGACTTCGCTATATGCTGCCTCATCACCAGAAAAGCCACACTAAAGCACATATGTGGACTCTGGTAAATCCATATACAAAATATTAATTATTAATCTATGTACAAGCATTCCTTTTTTATTTGCCTATGAACATTAAGTCATCACATTCATGAAAATAAAGTGCATTGAATTATCATGTCCAATGAATAATCATGTTTTATGGAAAATCATGCATCTACTGATAACAGAAAAAAACATGTGAAATAAAAATTCTTAGATCTCTTCAATACAAAGTTGACAGAATGTGTACTATTTTCATGGGCCAAATGCTGGTTTATCATTCAGAACATGCCGTTGTACCATAAATAACAATGAACGCTTCCGTACATAAATTATACAGTAATACAAGGGAGGGTGTTGGTAAAGGTTTCATTTCACCAAACAAGAATGCAAGTATATAAAAATTTCAAGGATGAAACTTAATAGTACTAAAAGGACTTGTGACTCTGAACAGAAGTTAGCATTAGCTATTGAGCAGCAAAACATCAAACTCTGCACAAAGATTTAAGGAAGGTGGAAAAAAAACATACTATCAGTTACAACGTAAATAAGGAGAATAATAGGAAAAAAATAAAGCATCCCCTATATATATATATATATATATATATATATATATATATATATATATATATTATATATATATATAATATATATATATATATATATATATTATATATATATATATATATATATATATATATATATATATATATATATATATAGCTTTTTCATGGATATAAATCAAAGGAAATGGGAGCTCATTATATTCTAAGAATATATAGAAGAGAGCACTTCAAGCAATCGGAATAGCTATGAAATCGGACATAAAAAAATTCATTTTAGGACTTGAATAAGTTGCAATTTGAACAAAAAAAAGACACCCAAGTATATATATCATATAGAAATCAACAGAGTAACCAAATTTGCATATAAAATATCGATTTGCAATATTCAAAGGAAATGTAAATTTTAACAATAGAAAAAAAAATCTTAAATATGTAGAAATTGAACTGAGAATTGCCAAAATGTTCGAAGGCACCTCAGAGGTGAGGAAACGGAATGACTAAAGGGAGATCCTGAGTCGAATTAAAGCTAACTAGAAGTATCAAGAGCATTGTGAAATCATGCACAGTCTATAATTAGTCATCCCACTAGAAATAATTAGCCTTGAATTGATTTTCAAGCCTCCTTTCAAATAAAAACGCATTCTTTCGTAGCCAAGCGTCAGATAACATTGACAAAAATCTTAAGAAACCATTTTTTTATTCTATAAATTCATCAAACTCAGGACAAAGCAATCAATTCAAAGTCATCTCAAAGCAAAGCCTTCGGCCAGTTTACCTGTTACCGTTGAAGGGGACCCAATGGAGCACGACACGTAGGGTCGGAAGAGCCTGTTAGGTCTTCGGGAGAGGCGGCAAGGGCAGAGAGAAGGGAACGCAGTGAGAGACGCCATGGTCCTAATCTCAAGAGAAAGATTGGGGAAAGAAAAAGATGAGATTTCTGAACAGAGAATGAGAGATTGGGAGTTTTTTTTTGTTTTGGGGGGGGAGGGGGGATCGAGGAATTTGGAGAGCGAGGAGAAAGCGGAGAGGAGAGTGAAGCTGTAGGAGTTTGGGTTTTGGATTTGGACGGAGAGCGGAAAAACGAAAAAGATCTCGGCTTTTCTTATCGCTTTTGTCCCTCTCTACTCCGCACCATGAGAATATCATGTACGTCTGATGTATAATGAAGCTACGTACAGACTGCCGGGTGTGCTGACCTGGTCCATTGGGAGATTGCCATCTGGCGTTTTATCCGGCTGATTGGGCAGCCATGGGAAAAATACTGAAACAAAGTTTTACTTAGGGGCCGTTTGTTTCGCGTAAAAGTCCGTAATTCGTAAATGACTTACAATCTAGTTACAACTACGGCGTTTGTTTGGACCGTAATTCGTAAAAAACTTACACAACCCAATTATCACTCACTTGCAACCCAATTACCACTCACTTACAGTCCAGTTATAGTTAATTTTGTGGTCATGCAAATTTGTATTATTTTTTTATGTTAATATTAATTTTTTTAATATTTAATATTTTTAATATTTATTTGCAATATTAAAACTTTTTAAATTACCAAATAGTTAATTTTGTGGTCAACTTTTTCACTTACGACTTAGACATTACGACAACCAAATACCATACAATACACTTTTTCACTTACAACTTTATATTACCAACCAAACACCATAAAGTTTATATGTATGTAACTCATTTACAACTGTAAAAGACTTTACCAATTATGAGCTACGAATTACGGCCAGTTACGACAACCAAACAGGCCCTTAATCGGCCAGCCTCGCACGGTCGTGGTCGCACCCATGCCGGCGAAACGATCCATCTCGTTAGCCGAAATATACTATTTCGATCATGTTAGTCATCTGAAACTCTCTTTTAGAATTAGAATTTTTTTCCGTGGAATATTTTTTGGAACTGAAACTTTTTAAGTAAAACTTTATTGATAAACAGCTGGAACAATTGAAAATTCTTAAAACATCTACAATTAAAAAATAGAATATTTTCTAGAGCATTTGATTTGATGATGTGTCATCTTACTTATTTATTTTTAATTATTATGATTCATAATTACGTGATAATATCAATTAATAAATAATTATTATTAACTATTAGCAATAAAATAATTATAATTTTATTATTTATAATGCATTCTGTAGCGCCCCGATCTCACCGATACGGAGATGCTAAGGCAACGTACATACGCAGGGCGAAAATACCCTCATATACATTCGCTAAGCCTCAATATAGGGAATAAATATAATAGACGCAATAATTCGAGCATTAAATAAGTATAAGAATACCTGCAAATTAAATAAGTATAAGAATACCTGCAAAATGGGTCAGTGATCATGATAAATATAGAAATACGGATAAATAAGGAAATAAATACTAAATAATAAAGATACATATAAATAGTATCAATGACGAGTCTCCTTTGTGAATCCAATGATACATTTCACAATACGATATCTCGGATCTCCAACTTGGGCACACAAACTCAGGGTCGTCAGAAAGTGACCTAGTAAGTAGTAAAATGACGGAAGTAGTAATATGTACTATAGTAATACAGCCACGATAATAATATATAACACATGTGGATACCTTATGAGAGTAATATGAAAAATCAGTAGAAATATAATAATGTCATATTTTAATATCATCAATACCTAGCATGTTCTAATCAGGTAATTTTTATAGTAATATCCAGTTTTATATACTTGATATCAGTTTATATGTTTGGACTATGCTACCACCAATAATATATAAGTCACTGTGGGGACTTATGTTGCTACAGTCAATAGAGTTACATCATTAAGTATGCAACACAACCATACTACTGTGTTGTGAATATACAATAATGATGTCTGCAAGGTAAACATAAAGCAGAATATATACATGCAGAGTATACATGTACATGAATAGTGTGTTACCACGTAAAGTATAACAAATATCAGGAAGTGTAACAAGGTATACAAGTGACATGATAGTGGATAAAATATCAGGAATAGTAACAAGTATAAAGGGACAATAATATACATGTGTCGAGCATGTCATGCGATTTGTACAATAATAACAATCAGTACCGCTTGATATTTTAATCAATCTCCTCCGGTTTCTCATACCACTGGCAGTTCATACCAGAGCCCACATGAACCCATCCGAACATGGCACAAGTATACCATGATCCGAACGAGAGAGTGACAAAATAACAAACGTTTCCGACGTCACTATTGTTTATATTGTTTTATTATGTTTAAATGGAAACACAATGGTCAATGAGCTCTTATCGGGTAGGTGTATCCCCTGTATACCTGGGATCACGGCCTTAAACGGACCCCTGCTGCTGAGACCAAGGCCCTCCGCTAAGAGGGGAGCAGGAAACGGAAAACGAGAGCTCATGGAGCTATATGCAAATCGGTAGCCAGCACTACCATCCCCCGCAGTGGGATGAATATGGATCCAGTACATCTACCTAATAAGATATAATCAAAAGTCAAGTCTCCTCCATCCCCAAGTTATATTTATTATTTTTAACTGCACAGTATATCAGAAACAAGTACAGTACATGGTACATGTAACACGATAACATGACATGAGCTCTGTTGATAGCATGGAACAAGATAACGGGAAAGGAAAAACAAGAGATGTGGGATTCTAGAGGTGGCCTCGTGGCTTTGGTCTACGTGGCACTTAGTTCCACACATTGCATATCAACAGCTCACATGTCTAGTAACGGGAATATCAATAACAGTAATAGGAGACAAACCTGTAACGAGAATACGAGAATATTCATGTAGCAATAATTCATGTAAAACATGAAGCAACAGAAATGCAAAGATAATCATCACATACACACAGGTGAGTCTATGCAACAGTGATATATAATTATAATAACAATATCAATGCAATACAGGATCCGTGTCATATGTCCGGAAGTACATGCAATAACAGTGTTCAGTAAAACATGCATCCACATGCGATAATTGTGTCCCGTGTCCTGGAGTATCCATGCAATGTAGGTACTAATATGTGTCAGAACAGTGATAGCGCAACAGTGTTATAGTACATAAAATAATGATAATGTCCAGAGTACAAGAGTGTTCTGGAACGATGATACTGGCACGTGAAATAACGGTGTCAAGTATCCAGGTATCAGTGGTCATGAACATGAAATAATAGTGTCATGTGTATCAGTATATGTATAATGGTGATATATATTTATGAAACAACAGTATCTAGTGTAACAGATATTTACATGTAATACAGTGTCCAGTGTATCAGTGGGTCGGTAATAGTGACAGTGTAATAGTGACAATGTCTAGTATAACGGAGTACGTGTGTGTCAGTGTACATGTAGCAGTATTGCGTAACCATAATAGATGTCCATGAAGTGACAGTGTTCGGTGATGTGATAGAGGCAACAAAAACATGTGGAATAGATATCTAACCATTTAAATAATTCTTACAGTATTTATTAAAATGAAATTCCTTTAATTGATCATCCATCACTTATATTTTATATTAAATCATGAAGCAGATGAAAGTATTATTTTACTGTTTATGTTTACTAAAATATCAAGCATATTCTTATTACAAAACTGAAATACACCTAGAGGGGGGGTGAATAGGTGTAATTGCTAATCTAATGATCTTTTTAAACTTAAGTAAATATGAGTGATGCAACGATCTCTCAAAAACGACTAGGAGCCGAATACCCGGTGAAGGGTTCTGAACTCCGTCCTCCCAATTCCCCTTAAAGATGGGTTAGAGGTGCGCAATGCAACCGTGTTGTATGAGATTTGATCGAACAAGATAAGAATGAAATGCTATGATGAAATACACACAATAAATATCACAAGTATAATACACAAGAGAGAATTGCACAAGTAAAGGGTTAGTTCTCAAGCAAATAATTGAAGACGATATAAAGC
The DNA here is from genome assembly GCA_038442645.1 of Agave tequilana. Lineage (NCBI taxonomy): Eukaryota > Viridiplantae > Streptophyta > Magnoliopsida > Asparagales > Asparagaceae > Agave > Agave tequilana. The sequence goes on along the minus strand of JAVJIF010011095.1, from coordinate 28,829 downwards.
AAGAGAAATGTAAAGAAAGATGACGCAAGGCAATCGCAAACACGAATGATTTGTTTCGAGGTTCGAGCCATCGCTCTAGTCCCCGCCTTCACCTCCGTGAAGGGTTTCCACTATCCACCGAGGACGCCTTACAATTTGGTCTACCGAAGACCGAGCACCGAGCTCCACACCTTACAAAAGAACCTCAACCTTAGAGGTTGCTCCACAAGAAGAGAATCACAAGAACAAGAGTGATCACAACAAGATCACTAAACTCTTTCTCAAACACTTTTACAATTCTCACTCTTTTTACAACTTCACTATAGTATGAGTAATGGATTTTTGGCTCTATGAAGTGTGGTGAGAAAACTTCAGTTGTAGAGTGATATTAGCAATCAAACACAACTGAAAAACTAGCTCAAAAGATTGGAATTGAAAGCTTTAAAACAATTTTTCCTTTTCTCTTTGAAAACAATGAAAACTTGAGGATTTTTCTTAAGTGAATAACAAAGACCTATTGCCCTCTATTTATAAGGAGAGAATAGGTTAAAACTCTTTTCTTTACACCTAATTTGACCTGCAAAAGGCCCCCAACAACTCTCTAAAACTCTGTTAAAGAAGACAGAAAAAAACAGATTTTCAGACTTGCCCAAAGAGGAAAGAGCCGTTAGGCTGCAGCAGGCTTGGCGGTCGACCGGTCCGGTCGACCGTCGCCTTGCTGGCAAAGAGCCGTTGGGCTCCGGTCGACTGTCCGGTCGACCGTCCCCTTTGAGGAAACACAGTTTCCTTCGGGTGGTCGACCGCGCGGTCGACCCAAACAAACCGAGAGTGGATCTGCTGACAGTCGGTCGACCGGTCGGTCGACCGACAGACATGCACAAACCGTGCATGTCCTGACACAGGCGCCGGTCGACTGTCCGGTCGACCGGTCTCGCCTGAAACAGAAGAACAGGCTGAATTTGAAGTTGGGATTTTTTGTAAAAAAAACATTTTAAAAAATATATACGACTAAGTATTATGCAAGGATTAGTCTACACATGTTTTTAAACAAAGATTTTCAATATAAAACAAGTTGGAAACATGTATACATAAACTAATGCATAAAACTTAAAAACGAACATTTTTAAAACATAGAGAAGATAAAGAATAAGTGTGTGTGCAAATCCTAGAGCCAATTATCCTACACTCAAACTTTAACATTCTATTCTTACAATGTTCTAAGGACTTCAAGGCTTCAAGAGGGGCTTTCTCCACTTGATCTTCAATTTTGCATCTTGAGCCCAATTTGAGTTGTCTTGAGTCCAAGTCACCTTCCTTTAGGGAAGAAAACACCTATTCAAGATAGAAAACCTGAAACACACTTAAACAACAAATAACATTAGTACAAATAACTAATATGTTTTGTAATCATCAAAACACACTAAAGACGGGTGATTGTAACCTTGGGCCAACAATCTCCCCCTTTTTGATGATGACAAAACATATAAGTTATTGAAACAAATAAAGGAAGAAAAGCTTGGAAAGCTCCCCCTCAAACAATGCTATGTATTTATCATGAATATGAAAAGCTTTGTAAGCATACATAAAGCATTATGAAAATATCATCACCATAAATTTTGTCATAAAACTCAAATAATGAACAACAAAAATAAGCAAACTTATCCTTTTCAAATATCTTTTTTTTTTTTTTTTTAAACTTCAAGTAATAAACACACCTTAAACTTATATATTTTTCTCCCCTTTTTGTCATACATCAAAAAGGGTTAAAACATAACAAAAACGAACAAACTAAAAATATTTAAGAATCAATCATACATACATTCAACTCACCACAAATAAATGAAAATCTAGCATAATCTAAAGGTTTAGTGAAAATATCGGCAGGTTGAAAATCGGTAGAAACATAATCAATGTCAATATCACCTTTCTCATAATGATCTCTAAGAAAGTGATACCTAATGTCAATGTGTTTGGTTTTACTATGTTGATTTGCATTCTTTGTCATGTGAATAGTACTAGTATTATCACAAAATATTTTAACATGATCAAAGTGTAAATCATAGTCAAGGAGAGTATGTTTCATCCAAAGAACTTGTGCACAACAAGCTCCGGCTGCAACATACTCCGCCTCGGCGGTTGAAAGGGCTACCGAATTTTGCTTTTTGGAAGACCAAGATACAAGACAATTACCTAAGAATTGACATGTTCCACTTGTGCTCTTCCTATCTACCCTACAACCCGCATAGTCGGCATCCGAAAAACTCGTCATTGTAAATTGGCCGGTTTTCGGATACCACAAACCCATTTCAATAGTGCCCTTAAGGTATCTAATTATGCGTTTAACCGCAATTATGTGAGACTCTTTAGGACAAGATTGAAAACGTGCACAAAGACAAACGAAAAACATAATATCCGGCCTACTAGCCGTCAAATACAATAAACTACCAATCATGCTACGATAAAGCTTAATGTCTACACTTTTACCTTGTTCATCCTTGTCAAGCTTTGCAGTTGTTGCCATGGGAGTTTTGCTTACTTTAGATTCTTCAAGCCCGAACCTTTTGATTAGTTCCTTTGTGTACTTGGCTTGATTGATGAAGATCCCATCCTTCTTTTGCTTGATTTGGAGTCCAAGGAAATAGTTGAGCTCCCCCATCATAGACATTTCGAATTCATCCTTCATGCATGACTCAAAAGCTTGGCAAAGAGATTCATTAGTAGAACCAAAAATAATATCATCTACATAAATTTGTACAATGAGTATATCCTTTTCTACATGTTTTGTAAACAAGGTTGTATCAATTTTACCTTTCTTAAAACCATTTGAAATCAAAAATGAAGAAAGTCTTTCATACCAAGCCCTAGGGGCTTGTTTTAAACCATAAAGAGCTTTATCTAATTTAAAAACAAAATCCGGATGTGTAGGATCAACAAACTCGGGGGGTTGTTCAACATACACCTCCTCTTCAATAAAACCATTTAGAAAAGCACTTTTAACATCCATTTGAAACAATTTAAAATCTTTATATGAGGCAAATGCTAGTGTCATCCGTATGGCTTCAAGCCGTGCTACGGGTGCAAAGGTTTCTTCAAAATCGATTCCTTCGATTTGAGTGTAACCTTGGGCAACTAACCTAGCTTTATTCCTAACAACGTTACCCGATTCATCCAACTTGTTCTTAAAGATCCACTTAGTACCAATTGTTGGTCTATCGTGGGGCCTAGGAACAAGGTGCCAAACTTGGTTGCGCTCAAATTGATTGAGTTCCTCTTGCATGGCTAGCAACCAATATGAATCGGCCTCGGCTTCGAGGACGTTCTTGGGTTCAACATGAGAAATAAATGCATAATGTCCACAATAGTCATGAAGTTTAGAGCGAGTTGTTACCCCTTTTGATACTTCACCTATGACGAGGTCCTTGGGATGATGTGGATTGTATCTCCAATCCTTTGGAAGTTATTGTGTGGGCTCTTCTCCATTTGTTTGATCTTCATTTCCTTGAGCCTCTTGTATTTTAGCTTCACTTCCTTCATCATCCTTTGGCTTGTCTCCCATAGTAGGTGTATCTTCCAAGGTCACTTTCTCCAAGCCTTCATGCAAAGCATCTATTTCTACAACATTCTTAACAAACAAGTTAGATTCCTCAAACTTAACATGTATAGATTCCTCAATAGTCAATGATGACCTATTGAAGATTCTATAAGCCTTACTAGTACTAGAATAACCCACAAATATAGCCTCATAAGATTTAGGATCAAATTTTCCTAAATTATCTTTTGTATTTAAAACAAAACATTTGCATCCAAAAACCTTGAAATATGAAACATTTGGTTTTCTAGAAAAGTACATTTCAAAAGAGGTTTTTGTAGTATTTTTACACAAGAAAACACGATTTGATATATAGCATGATGTATTAACGGCCTCGGCCCACAAATAATGTGGTAGACCATATTCACTAAGCATTGTCCTAGCCATCTCTTGCAAAGTTCGATTTTTCCGTTCAACTACTCCATTTTGTTGTGGAGTTCTAGGACAAGATAGTTCATGCTTTATTCCATGTTCTTCACAAAAAGTGGTAAAGGGTTGGTTAATGAATTCACCTCCTCTATCACTTCTTATTCTTAAAATCGAAACATCATTTTCTTTTTCAACTCTTTTCTTAAAAGTTTGGAAATACGAAAATGCTTGATTTTTGTGTTCAAGAAAGAAAACCCAAGTAAAACGTGAAAAATCATCAACTAAAACAAATGCAAATCTATTCCCACTTAGACTTTTGGTTTGTGTAGGGCCAAAAAGATCCATATGGATTAACTCCAAAGGACGTGATGTCATGATATCCTTAATTGACTTGAAAGAAGACTTAGTTTGTTTCCCAAATTGACATGCGTCACAAACTCGGTCCTTTTCAAAATTTAAACAAGGAATACCTTTCACCATTTCCTTTGTGTTTAACCTAGAAATATGGTCAAAAGAAATGTGGCCTAATCTTCTATGCCACAACCAAGAGTCGTCATTGAGGGCTTTTAAACATGTTATATTACAAGACATATTTAACATATCTATCATATAAATATTACTTTCACGAAAACCGAAAAACACACAAGCATTAGAAATTCTATCAATTACTTTACAAGCTACATTATCAAAAACAACATCAAAACCTTTATCACAAAGTTGACTAACACTCAAGAGGTTATGCTTGAGTCCATCAACTAAAACTACATTCTCAATTAAAGGGGATGTGCCAAGTTTTACATTACCAATACCGATGATTTTACCCTTGGCGTCATCTCCGAAGGTGACGGTGCCACCTTCATGGTATCTTGATAGGGTTGCAAAGTTGTTGATGTCCCAAGTCATGTGCCTTGAGCAACCACTATCAAGATACCACAATCCTCTACGTCGTTGGGCTTTGGAAGGTACCTATATCATTTAACAAAGTTGTTGACTTTGGTACCCAAACTTTCTTGGGTCCTTGAAAGTTAGTGTTTCGAACCCAAACATTATGATGAGATGCACTTAGTCTATCATAGCAAAAATTGGCTAAGTGCCCTTTCCGCCCACAATGTGAACATGAGAACACTCTACCATACATGAATGCATGATGTGTGTGTGGAGTGTGAGCATGTGTGTGTGAAGTGTGAGCATGCTTTGGGGGTTTTCCACGATGTAAAGGTTGTGTGGTATGTACATGAGCATGAGCATTATGAACATTTTTCTTAGAGGCTTGTTTCTTAGGGAACATAGCCTCAATCTTTTTCTTATCAAACTCACTACACTTTTTCAAAACAATACCTAAAGAATCTATTCTTTCCTTAAGCATGGTAATCTCATTAGCATCAACAAATGGGGACTTGCCTTTACAAGAAGTCTTATATTTATCAAATTCATTTTTAGTGGAAACCAAAGTAGAATGCAAGTCATTATTTTCTTTAGAAAGATTTACAACTTGAAGACTAAGAGATTCATTTTCCTTTTCATTTTTAAATATTTTTTCTTTAAGAAATCATAATTATGAGAAAGTTCTACAAATGCTTCTCCTAGTTCATCCATAGAAAGATCTTCATCAAAAGAAGTGGAAGGGGTTACCTTGCTTGTGCTTTCATTAGCCATGAAGCACATGTTGGCGGTGTCGATCTCCTCCTCGGATTCGCTCTCGGAATCCCATGTTGCTTTCATAGCTTTCTTCTTGAAGGGCTTCTTGGATGAAGTAGGCTTCACTTTATCCGGACATTCCGCAACAATGTGTCCCGGCTTTTGGCAATTGAAGCATATGATCTTTCTTTCTTCTTTGCCTCCTTGCCATCTCCTTCTACCTTGGAATTTCGCCTTGTTGTACATCCTCCGGACATTCTTGACAAGAAGTGAGAGCTCTTCGTCATCTTCTTCTTCATCATCTTCGTCGGAGTGAGTAGCTTGACTTTTGAAAGCTATGGTCTTCTTCTTGGAGGGAGCCATCTCCTCTCTTACTTTCCTTTCCATCTCATGGGTTTTTAGATTCCCAATGAGACCAATTAGCTCTATCTCATCCTTGTCGTTGAGTTCCTTCAAGGTTGTAGCCTTGACTTCCCATGAAGGAGGAAGAGCCCGGATGATCTTTCTTACTCTTTGATCATTGTTGATGTCCTCACCTAGAGAAGAAAGTCCATTAGTAATCTTGGTAAATTTTGTAACCATATCATCTATGGTTTCATTCTCTTGCATGCTAAAATTTTCATATTGGGACCGAAGAAGGTCTATCTTGGCCCTCTTCACTTGTGATGTCCCCTCATGTGTGACTAACAAATGGGTCCAAATCTCGTATGCGGATTTGCAATGGATGACTCTAGCTATGTCATCATCATTGAGGGCTTGTAGGAGTGCATAATGAGCCCTAGCATTGGCATCAAACTCCTTGGTCTCAATTTCGGACCAAGTAGATTCATCACCGTGGGTGTGGTAAAAGATTTGGTCACGGCCTTTGCAACTCAGCTACCTAGAGATTGCAAGAACACGGTCATCTTAACCTTCCATATGGGAAAGTTAAGTCCATCAAACTTAGGGGGTGTCTTGATACCATCGGCCATGTTTACTAAATCAGCATGAATGAAATGATTAACAATGTGAGGATCTCTCTAAGGTTGTTAAGCCAAATCCTAGAGTCCAAGCTCTGATACCAATTGAAATACACCTAGAGGGGGGGTGAATAAGTGTAATTGCTAATCTAATGATCTTTTTAAACTTAAGTAAATATGAGTGATGCAACGATCTCTCAAAACACGACTAGGAGCCGAATACCCGGTGAAGGGTTCTGAACTCCGTCCTCCCAATTCCCCTTAAAGATGGGTTAGAGGTGCGCAATGCAACCGTGTTGTATGAGATTTGATCGAACAAGATAAGAATGAAATGCTATGATGAAATACACACAATAAATATCACAAGTATAATACACAAGAGAGAATTGCACAAGTAAAGGGTTAGTTCTCAAGCAAATAATTGAAGACGATATAAAGCAAGAGAAATGTAAAGAAAGATGACGCAAGGCAATCGCAAACACGAATGATTTGTTTCGAGGTTCGAGCCACCGCTCTAGTCCCCGCCTTCACCTCCGTGAAGGGTTTCCACTATCCACCGAGGACGCCTTACAATTTGGTCTACCGAAGACGAGCACCGAGCTCCACACCTTACAAAAGAACCTCAACCTTAGAGGTTGCTCCACAAGAAGAGAATCACAAGAACAAGAGTGATCACAACAAGATCACTAAACTCTTTCTCAAACACTTTTACAATTCTCACTCTTTTTACAACTTCACTATAGTATGAGTAATGGATTTTTGGCTCTATGAAGTGTGGTGAGAAAACTTCAGTTGTAGAGTGATATTAGCAATCAAACACAACTGAAAAACTAGCTCAAAAGATTGGAATTGAAAGCTTTAAAACAATTTTTCCTTTTCTCTTTGAAAACAATGAAAACTTGAGGATTTTTCTTAAGTGAATAACAAAGACCTATTGCCCTCTATTTATAAGGAGAGAATAGGTTAAAACTCTTTTCTTTACACCTAATTTGACCTGCAAAAGGCCCCCAACAACTCTCTAAAACTCTGTTAAAGAAGACAGAAAAAAACAGATTTTCAGACTTGCCCAAAGAGGAAAGAGCCGTTAGGCTGCAGCAGGCTTGGCGGTCGACCGGTCCGGTCGACCGTCGCCTTGCTGGCAAAGAGCCGTTGGGCTCCGGTCGACCGTCCCCTTTGAGGAAACACAGTTTCCTTCGGGCGGTCGACCGCGCGGTCGACCCAAACAAACCGAGAGTGGATCTGCTGACAGTCGGTCGACCGGTCGGTCGATCGACAGACATGCACAAACCGTGCATGTCCTGACACAGGCGCCGGTCGACTGTCCGGTCGACCGGTCTCGCCTGAAACAGAAGAACAGGCTGAATTTGAAGTTGGGATTTTTTGTAAAAAAAACATTTTTAAAAAATATATACGACTAAGTATTATGCAAGGATTAGTCTACACATGTTTTAAACAAAGATTTTCAATATAAAACAAGTTGGAAACATGTATACATAAACTAATGCATAAACTTAAAAACGAACATTTTTAAAACATAGAGAAGATAAAGAATAAGTGTGTGTGCAAATCCTAGAGCCAATTATCCTACACTCAAACTTTAACATTCTATTCTTACAATGTTCTAAGGACTTCAAGGCTTCAAGAGGGGCTTTCTCCACTTGATCTTCAATTTTGCATCTTGAGCCCAATTTGAGTTGTCTTGAGTCCAAGTCACCTTCCTTTAGGGAAGAAAACACCTATTCAAGATAGAAAACCTGAAACACACTTAAACAACAAATAACATTAGTACAAATAACTAAATATTTTGTAATCATCAAAACACACTAAAGACGGGTGATTGTAACCTTGGGCCAACAAAAACATGACGTCTCTATAATTAAGCTATTAATTAACATTTATAGTGATGTACCCATAATCACGATTTATTAACTAAAGCAATCACTCAATTTATTAAACATGAATAAATATAATTTATAAAAGGAAAACACTCACAAAATGATCAGGGGAAGATAGCTCTCTTTCCTACGATCTCGATGGTTCCAGGATCGTCTAAATTAGAGTTCGGATACTCAAGATATCGCCCTAATACTAAAACCAACATAAATAGGTTAAATATGTAAGAAAAAGGACCCATTCGTCAATGTAATACATTGTCAGTGGTTTATATGAAAGTTTACCTTTCTTAAGTTTTGAAACCGGTTTGGGTTGGTAACGGGTCAGGTTTAAATCTAATAATCTGACCTAATAATTTAAGTGATGGGTTAACGGGTTAGTAGGTTTGGTTTGGGGTTATGGCTTTTGGGCTTTTGGGTTTGAACCATTGGGGGGGAGAGAGAGAAAGAAAGAACGAGATGGGGGAAGAACAGGGTAGCGCGCTGCTGCCCGGCGCGTGGCCGCGCGCGCAGCCGCGTGGCCACGGTGGCCCACGGCAGCCACGCCGGCGGCGACCTGGCCGCCGGTGGTGGGAGACAGAAGGGAAAGAGAGAGGGAAAAGAAATCACAGGAAAAGAAGAAGGAGAAGAAGAAGAAGAAAGGAGGAGTGAAGGAAAAGAGGGGAAGGGAGGTGGCCCGGTTGAGGGGGACGCGGTGGCGCACCGGCCACGGTCTGCCGGCGACAGGGCCGCCTACGGGTCTGTCTCCTTGGCTAGGAAAATAAATAGAGAGAATAAGGGGGAGAGAGACAATGAGAAAGAGAAGGGGGAGAGAGAGAGAGAGTTGAGAGCAAGAGTGAGAGTGAGGAGAAAAAAAGGGTTTTATTTAGAGGAGAGAGAGAGGCGGTGGGGGAGAGAGAGAGAGGGAAAGGCGGTGGGAGAAATTCGATGGAAAAAGGGAAATCCAGAGAAGGGGAGAAGGGGAAAAAAAAGAAAGAAAATGATTTAATTGATTAAATTAATATTATTTAATTCGGTCCAAAATTTGACTAGTCTCGAACGGTTTTCAAAAATTTTGTAAAATAGCAAATATTACACGGAGGAGGAATGTGAAATAGGATTCTAGAAATCTTATTCGGTTTGCAAATAAAAATCCTGAAATGTATTACCCATACTGGGCGACACCAGTTTGGCCGGATTTTTTATTAATTCCGAAAAATCTCCAAAAATATCATAATGTAGATAATACATTTCTAAGACATAAAGTGAAAGCAGATTCCCAAATTCAACTCCGTTTGTGAATTAAAAATTTTAAAGCCAATTATCAGTATCGGTCGACTCCGACTTCGGAAATTTTCCAAAATAATCCAGAAAATTTTCAAAAAATTTGAAAATTTAAAATATTGAAAAATAATTTCTGAACCTAAAACTGGCTCAATCTGACTATTGAAAAGGCCAAATCAATTATATACACCGTATCAGTACTGATACTGTGATACGTACACTAAGAATGAGTGGGTTACACATTCAAAATTGATGTTTAATGCCATTAGTAAGTAATATTATTAATAAAAATATTAGTAATAATTAATAATTTAAATAATATTCTTAACTGTTACAAATAATGTCTTACATAAAATGACGAATTTCCTGACCAACACGTGTCTCATCATTCCATGTGTCACGTGTAACGGTTCCGATTTCTATAATTTTCGATTCAGATAATAATATCTGATTTTCTTCTAAATTTTGGCAGCATCTCTTTTGTAATTACTATAGTGTCATATGTCACCATATACAATTTCAGATACAGCCAGCCTACTTGTCACATCTTCAAGATCACGGTTATCAACAACCTCAATATATATAAACTCGAGCATACCCCTCTCGTATTCTCTATCCAAACATGGTAATCATCATCATCAACTTAGTATAACATTTACAACTACGCATATATTTCTATACATATGTAAAAATCAAATCATCTTACTTACAAGTCTTGCAAATACTACTAGCATATATATTAAGTATGGTGTTCATGTGCAAGCATGAAACTATTCGTGGGAGACATGATATAAGTAAATTTCACGAATTGGATTCCTCATATAGTTTCCAAAAGAGATGTTCAAGTAGCTTTAAACCATACTTTTACCCTTATCATTACTTGAAATATTATAAATTTAAAAGGTGAGCTCGATAGCCCAGTGAGTAAAGTTATACGAGGAGTCTAAATAGTGGTATACATATAACAATATGAATATGAGTTGTACACCAGGTAATAAATATGAACATAGATTGAACAAGATAAAAATGAACTTGATAATATAATAAAGACAAAGCAAACATAATAGGTATTTAAGTAATACAGTTTATCAATCAGGAAAGTTCAATTTACTTTGCTATTCATTTTATTATTGTCTTCTAATAATATCTCGTATTTAATACTTTGCACATGTTATATATTACTCAAATCCATTTCAATACCGTCTCGTAATAATATCTCGTATTTTATTTTTCTCAAGAAAGTTCAATTTTATATATTACCCAAATTCATTTCAATACTTTGCACATAGAATCACGACATAACAAGTAGTTGTTTCGTTATATTTTTATCTTATTGAACTCATATTAGAATAGTTTTCATTTCATTGTACTTATACAACACATATAGCATATAATGCATGTATACACATTTTCCTCCTCTTCTCCTCCCCCCACCTTTCTCCAATAATGTTCATGTATCTCCCTTTTGGTCCCTCCTCTGTAAAAAATGTACACAATTTGCACGTGCATGCTACATATACATACTCCCTCCTCTCCCTCTATAGGGTGCGTCTGTGTGATACACGCAGACATACATACGTACATACATTATAGCTTCCAAATCCTCCCCCCCTCACATTCGAAAACCTTCTCCATACAATGCAATACACACATGTATATCGTTGCAACACATCGTTCATGTTCGCCCATAAGGTTACACTCTCCATTTGTTTAGAGTTTTGATGATAACAAAACAAATAAGAGCTATATGGTACTAATTAGTTTGTTAAGATAAGTTTCAGGTTTGTACCAAAATTTGGAGGCCATTGCTTAGCTATTGCAACAACTTCTAGGTTCATGAAGCAAAGAAGGCTTATTGCACATCAAGGAAGGAACATAGAAGAGAAGGCACTAGCAAGGCATAGCTTGGCTCAAGACTTCAAGATTGCTCAAGATAATTTATTAGATTGTTTTTAGTTTAGAGTTTTGTTAAAGAATAGTGAATAGGTTTGAAGCTCCATCACACACGTTTTTGCGCACATCTTATTTCTAAGTTTATTTCATATAAATTATACAAAAATATTTTGATACAAAATCCTCTGCCTGTAAATCTATATTTATGTTTTATACTTATTCCTATTTAAATCATCTTTTGATAAAATATTTATCTCCTCAAAATTCTGTTTTAAAATTGATTTTTGGCCTGAGCCGGTCGACCGCCCGAGTCGACCGTGCCTATGACAGGCGTTGCCGGTCGACCGCCCGAGTCGACCGTGCCTATGACAGGCGTTGCCGGTCGACCGCCCGGGTCGACCGTGGCTCTGGCAGTTGCACGTATCAGTGTGCACGTTTCACGGTCGACCCGAACGGTCGACCGAGACGAGCCTGACTGTAAGTCTTTACTCTCTGTTTATTTGGGTCGACCGGCCGGTCGACCGTCATCCTGCAACGGCTAATTTTTGAACCTGCGTCGACCGGGCCGGTCGACCGGACTAGCCGTTTGAACAGTAACGGCTAGTTTCTGAGCTGGTTTATTTTTGTCCTTTTCTCACTTAAGTGAGTTTAAATGACTTGTTTTGGGTTTAATACCTTCTGATTAGCCTTAAGTTTGTATTATCTCTATACCCTAGCCCTCTCCTATAAATAGGGGTGTTTGGGGAGAGATTTAACTACTAATCATTACAAGAAAAATTCAAAAGTTTAAGGCATTCAAAAGAGCTTGGTTTCTTGGTTTTTGTGCTGAAATTCTCTCTCAATTTCTGAAGTGTTTTCAAGAATTTTCTGATTTTATTTTCTTTTCTCTTTGCACACAAGAGCTTCATTCCTACTCATTGTTCTCTAAGGACCTTTGTAAGGGAAGAGAATTTTGAAAGAGAAAGTTTGTGGTCTTTTGACTACCAAGAGAGAACTTGTACTTGAGATTGTGGAGTTGGGTACTCCGGTGTATTTGTGACATCTTTGTGATAGTGGAAGTGGTTGGAATCCTTCTGGGGAAGGCGGGGAAGTAGAGCTGGGTGCTCGAACCTCGATAACAATTCTTTGTGTTTGCGTTTGGTTTACTTTCCTTGTTCTTGCACTACTTCATTGCTATTGTTGCTTGCTTTTAATTGTCATTGCTATATTCACTTGTTGTCATTCATCTTGTCAATCATTGTCCCATACAATAAGGTTGCATTGCGCACCTCCAACTCATTTTTACGAGGAATCAGGAGGAAGGAGTTCAGAACCCTTCACGGGCATTCGGCTCTTAGTCTTGTTTTGGGCGATTGTTGCATCATATTTTTAAATTGTGTATTGATTAGCATTATCACCTATTCACCCCCCCTCTAGGTGATTTTCAATTGGTATCAGAGCTTGGACTCTAGGTTTGTCTTAACATCCTTAGAGAGATCCTTAAATTTGCTAATCAACATTTGTATTCCATTTGTCATCACTAGTAAACATGGCCGATAACATCAAAACCCCTCCTAAATTTGATGGACTTAATTTCCCTATTTGGAAGGTTAGGATGACTATTTTTTGCAATCTTTAGGTAGCTTAGTTGCTAAATCCTTGACCAAACCCTATGTAGCACCCGATAGTGATGAGAGCACATGGACCGACTTTACCTTTAGAGAATATGAGGCTAACTCCAAGGCCCAAAATTCCCTTCTAACCGCCTTGAATGAGGATGACCTTACATGGGTAATTCATTGCCAATCCGCCTATGAGATTTGGCAACATCTATTGGTCACACACGAAGGGACTTCACAAGTCAAGAGAGCTAAGATAGATCTCTTGAGGTCCCAATATGAGTCTTTTAAAATGATTGATGAAGAATCTATTGATTGTATGATTACTAGATTTACTAAAATCACCAATGGTCTTTCTTCTTTAGGTGATGATATCTCCAACGATCAAAAGGTGCGAAAAGTGATTCGGACACTTCCTTCTTCATGGGAGATAAAGGCCACGACCATGAAAGAATTGAACGACAAGGACGAGATGGACCTCATTGGTCTCATTGGGAACTTAAAGACCCATGAGATGGAAAAGAAGGCTAGAGAAGAGGCCGCTCCACTAAAGAAGAAGTCCATAGCGTTCAAGTCTTCATCCACTCTTGAGGAAGATGAAGAAGATGACGAAGAAGATGAGGAGCTCTCCCTTCTTGTGCGAAATGTCAAGAGAATGAACCGGAGGAACAAGCTCAACTTCCGAAGGAAATTTGAAGGCAAGAGGAGAGGAGAATTATATGCTATAATTGCCGAAGACCCGGACATATCATGGCGGATTGCCCGGAGTTCAAGAAGAAGATGACCTCCTCCTTCAAACCAAAGAAACCGGAAAAAAAGAAAGCTTACAAGGCAACTTGGGATTCGGAAAGCGAGTCCGAGGAAGAGGCGGATATAGCGAATATGTGTTTCATGGCAAACACACCAAAGGTAACCCCTCAACCTCTTGATGATGAAGATGATGAATTAAGTAAGGAAGTTCTTGTTCATGCTTTTGTTGAACTTTCCGAAACTTATGATAATAAGAAGATTGAATGTTTTAAATTGCAAAAAGAAGTTGCTTTTCTCAAAAATCAACTTGCTATGGTTTCTAAAGAAAAAGATGAAATTTCTTCAAATCTCATTTCTACCCAAATGAATTTAGTGCTTACAAAGTTGCTTGTAAGGCAAAATCTCCTATGGTTGATGAAAAAGAAATTTCTTCTTTAAAATCTAAAATGGTTGATTTTGAAAAAGTTTTGAAAGATTGTACTTTTGACACTAAGAAACTTGAAGAAATGTTTTCTAAAAAGCACACCTCTCATGTTAAAGTTTCACATGCTAATATTCCTCATGCTCACACTACACATAACACTTCTCATGCTAAATCTTTTCATGCTCACAATTCTCATGTTCACAAATCACACACTCACTATGCTTTTAAATATGGTAGAGTGTATAGATGCACATATTGTGGTAAAAATGGACATTTGGCTAAATTTTGTTATGACCAAGTAAATAGGTCAAATAATCTGTTGGGTAATGAGACTAAAGGACCCAAGAAAATGTGGGTACCAAATCAAGTCCTAAATTATTTGATGTAGGTACACACCAAGGCTCCAAGACGTAGGGAGCGGTGGTACCTTGATAGTGGTTGTTCAAGACATATGACGTGGGATATCAATAACTTTACAACCCTATCAAGGTACGAGGAAGGTGGCTCCGTCACCTTCGGGGATGACTCCAAAGGCACTATCATCGGTATAGGTAACATTCAAATTGGTTCATCTCCTACTATAGAAAATGTTGTACTTGTTGATGGTTTGAAACATAATTTGCTTAGCATTAGTCAATTTTGTGATCGTGGACTTAAAATTGTTTTTGATGATTCTTCTTGTAAGATTTTTGATATTAAATCAAATGATTGTATTCTTACCGATTTTCGTGATGATAATGTTTATATCATTGACATGCTTAATGTGGAATGTTCTACTAAATGCTTAAATGCTTTTGATGAAAATTTTTGGCTTTGGCATAGAAGATTAGGACATGCATCTTTTGACCATCTTTCTAGGATTAATTCTAAGGAATTGGTGAAGGGTATTCCTTACTTGAAGTTTGAGAAAGGCCACATTTGTGGTGCGTGCCAACTTGGGAAACAAACCAAGTCTTCCTTCAAACCAATCAAGGATATCATGTCAACTAGGCCTTTAGAATTAATTCATATGGATCTTTTTGGACCTACTAAAACTAAGAGTTTAAATGGTAGTAGATATGCATATGTTTTGGTTGATGATTTTTCCCGTTTCACTTGGGTTTTCTTCTTAGAAAACAAGATCAAACTTTTTCTCATTTTAAGATTTTCCGAAAAAGAGTTGAAAAAGAAAAAGGTTTTTCGATTTTGAAAATAAGAAGTGATAGAGGTGGTGAGTTTGTTAACCAACTCTTCATGACTTATTGTGATGAAAAGAGAATTAAGCATGAAATGTCTTGTCCTAGAACTCCACAACAAATGGAGTTGTAGAAAGGAAAAATAGAACACTTCAAGAGATGGCTAGGACAATGATAAGTGAGTATGACCTCCCTCAATATCTATGGGCCGAGGCCGTAAACACCGCATGCTATATATCAAATCGTATTTATTTATGTAAAATTCTTCCAAAACATCTTTTGAAATATATCATTCTAGAAACCTAATGTTGCATATTTCAAAGTTTTTGGATGCAAGTGTTTTGTTTTGAACACTAAAGATAACTTGGGTAAATTGATGCTAAGGCTTATGAAGCAATCTTTGTTGGATATTCTACAACTAGTAAAGCTTATAGAGTATTCAATATATCTTCACTTACCATTGAAGAATCCATGCATGTTAAATTTGAAGAATCTAATGTGGTTGTTGAGAATGTTGTAGAGATTGACCCATTAGGTGAAGACATGGAGAGACTATCCTTGAAGGACTCACCCGCTCAAGAAGAAAAGCTAGAATCAATTGGTGATGTTCAAGAGGATAAAGAGGAAAGCTCTCAACCGCTTCCTAAAGCTTGGAGATACGCTACAATCATCCCAAGGAGCTCATCTTAGGTGATGCATCTAAAGGGGTAACAACTCGCTCCAAACTCCATGACCTATGTGGTAACTTTGCTTTCATTTCTCATTTTGAACCCAAAAGCATCCTCGAAGCCGAGGCGGACTCATATTGGTTGCTAGCCATGCAAGAGGAACTCAATCAATTTGAGCGCAACCAAGTTTGGCACCTTGTTCCTAGGCCCCACGATAGACCAATAATTGGTACTAAGTGGATCTTTAGAAACAAGATGGATGAGTCCGGAAATGTGATTAGGAATAAGGCTAGGTTAATGGCCCAAGGTTACACTCAAGTTGAGGGAATTGACTTCGAGGAGACCTTTGCACCCGTAGCACGGCTTGAAGCCATACGGATGACACTAGCTTTTGCATCTTTCAAAAATTTTAAACTTTTTGAAATGGATGTGAAAAGTGCATTTTTGAATGGTTTTATAAATGAAGAAGTTTATGTTGCTCAACCTCCCGGTTTTGTTGATCATGTTCATCCCGATTTTGTTTTTAAACTTGATAAGCTTTGTATGGATTGAAACAAGCTCCAAGAGCTTGGTATGAAAGGCTTTCTAGTTTCTCATTTCAAATGATTTTATTAAAGGCAAAGTAGATACAACACTATTCACTAAGCATGTTGATAATGATATTTTAATTGTGCAAATTTATGTTGATGATATAATTTTTGGTTCTACTAATGAGTTTTTATGCAAGGAATTTGAAAAGGTTATGCAATGTGAGTTTGAAATGTCTTCAATGGGTGAGCTTAATTTCTTTCTCGGACTCCAAATCAAGCAATTGCAAGATGGAAACTTCATATGTCAAGCCAAATCGCAAAGGAACTCGTAAAGAGGTTTGGACTTGAAGACTCAAAGGTTTGCAACACTCCTATGGCAACTACCACCAAGCTTGATAAGGATGACCAAGGTAAAAATGTTGATATTAAATTGTTTAGAAGCATGATAAGTAGTCTTTTGTATTTGACGGCAAGTAGGCCGGATATCATGTTTAGTGTGTCTTTGTGCTAGATTTCAATCGTGTCCTAAGGAGTCCCATCTTATTGCGGTAAAACGCATTATTCGTTATATTAAGGGAACGATTGGAATGGGTCTATGGTATCCGAAACCGAGATTTCTCATAACGAGTTATTCGGATGCCGACTATGCGGGTTGTAGAGTAGATAGAAAGAGTACTAGTGGGACATGTCAATTTCTTGGTAATTGTCTTGTTTCATGGTCCTCTAGGAAACAAAATCCGTAGCTCTCTCAACCGCCGAGGCGGAGTATGTTGCCGCGGGGGCTTGTTGTGCACAAGTCCTTTGGATGAAACATACTCTCCTTGATTATGATTTGCATTATAACCATATAAAAATATTTTGTGATAATACTAGTACTATACATATGACAAAGAATACAAATCAACATAGTAAGACCAAGCACATTGAGATTAGATATCACTTTCTTAGAGATCATTTTGAGAAAGGAGATATAGATATTGATTATGTTTCTACGGATTTGTAACTAGCCGATATTTTCACTAAACCACTTGATTTTGCTAGATTTTCTTTCATTTGTGGTGAACTTAATGTTTGTGTTATTGAATAAAATGTTTTCATAACCCTTTTTGATGTATGACAAAAAGGGGGAGAATGAGTTTTTATGAATATAAGTTCATATGGTTTTGATTCCATATGAGTTTATACATATTTTTTAGTTTTTGATGTGTTTTCATGAATTCTTGTAATTTGAGTTTAAGTGTTTTTGCAAGTGTTTTTATATTTCATGGTTTTTGGTTTCATGAAGTTTACTTGCAAATTACAAATTACATTGTTTTCCTTGTTTAATATAGCATAATTTGAGGGGGAGCTTTCTCCTCCCCTATATTTTTGTTTATAGCCTATTTGTTTGTCATCATCAAAAAGAGGGAGATTGTTGGCCCATAAGGTTACACTCTCCATTTGTTTAGAGTTTTGATGATAACAAAACAAATAAGAGCTATATGGTACTAATTAGTTTGTTAAGATAAGTTTCAGGTTTGTACCAAAATTTGGAGGCCATTGCTTAGCTATTGCAACAACTTCTAGGTTCATGAAGCAAAGAAGGCTTATTGCACATCAAGGAAGGAACATAGAAGAGAAGGCACTAGCAAGACATAGCTTGGCTCAAGACTTCAAGATTTCTCAAGATAATTTATTAGATTGTTTTTAGTTTAGAGTTTTGTTAAAGAATAGTGAATAGGTTTGAAGCTCCATCACACACATTTTGCGCACATCTTATTTCTAAGTTTATTTCATATAAATTATACAAAATATTTTGATACAAAATCCTCTGCCTGTAAATCTATATTTATGTTTTATACTTATTCCTATTTAAACATCTTTTGATAAAAATATTTATCTCCTCAAAATTCTGTTTAAAAATTGATTTTTGGCCTGAGCCGGTCGACCGCCCGAGTCGACCGTGCCTATGACAGCGTTGCCGTCGACCGGTCGACCGTGGCCTGGAGTTGACGTACGTGGCTCTGGCAGTTCGCACGTATCAGTGTGCACGTTTCACGTCGACTCGTACGGTCGACCGAGACGAGCCTGACTGTAATCTTTACTCTCTTTTGTTTGGGTCGACCGGCCGGTCGACCGTCATCCTGAACGGCTAATTTTTGAACCTGGTGCGACCGGGCGGTCGACCGGACGACCGTATAGCCGTTTGAACAGTAACGGCTAGTTTCTGAGCTGGTTTATTTTGTCCTTTTCTCACTTAAGTGAGTTTAAATGACTTGTTTTGGGTTTAATACCTTCTGATTAGCCTTAAGTTTGTATTATATCTATACCCTAGCCCTCTCCTATAAATAGGGGTGTTTTTGGGGAGAGATTTAATTACTAATCATTACAAGAAAAATTCAAAAGTTTAAGGCATTCAAAAGAGCTTGGTTTCTTGGTTTTGTGCTGAAATTCTCTCTCAATTTCTGAAGTGTTTTCAAGAATTCTCTGATTTCATTTTCTTTTCTCTTTGCACACAAGAGCTTCATTCCTACTCATTGTTCTCTAAGGACCTTTGTAAGGGAAGAGAATTTTGAAAGAGAAAGTTTGTGGTCTTTTGACTACCAAGAGAGAACTTGTACTTGAGATTGTGGAGTTGGGTACTTCGGTGTATTTGTGACATCTTTGTGATAGTGGAAGTGGTTGGAATCCTTCTGGGGAAGGCGGGGAAGTAGAGCTGGGTGCTCGAACCTCGATAACAATTCTTTGTGTTTGCGTTTGTTTACTTTCCTTGTTCTTGCACTACTTTCATTGCTATTGTTGCTTGCTTTTAATTGTCATTGCTATATTCACTTGTTGTCATTCATCTTGTCAATCATTGTCCCATACAACAAGGTTGCATTGCACACCTCCAACTCATTTTTACGAGGAATCAGGAGGAAGGAGTTCAGAACCCTTCACGGGGCATTCGGCTCTTAGTCTTGTTTTGGTTGATTGTTGCATCATATTTTTAAATTGTGCATTGATTAGCATTATCACCTATTCACCCCCCCTCTAGGTGATTTTCAGTTCATCCATATAACACATCAATAGCACATGAATATAAGCTTTGGTTCATGAACAACTCGGTAATAGATTTAAGATTTTCTTTTGCCGACATCGATACATTATTTCAATTCCCTCACAAATGACACAATTTAAACTATAATCTCGACCTATATATAGAGAAAGAAAGATAGACTTGTGCAGCTCCGGAAGGATTCAAGTCTGAATTCTTCCCACTCAAATACCGACATCCGACATTCAAATACAAGATCCACTCCGTTGAAGTTGATCTATATTTATTTAAAGTAGCTAAAAAACAAAAATCAAGTGTCTTGAATACTTCTTGCCCATCCATTAAACGACGTAAAATAGACAGCCGAAAGTAGCGAGTTGGTTAAATCTATGTCTTTAGACATACAAATTCTTGATCGGCCATTTGATCATGATCTAAACATTTAAAAATTCCTACAAGCTATTTTTTTTAGGTTTCAAATGTTCTACACAGTTAAACTAATCAACTCACTATTTAGGCCGCCAGTTATTTCCTACTTGATGTATGGGAAAAAAGTATTTAAAATACTTGATTTTTTATTTATAGATACTTGAAATAATACAATTAACTTTAACGGAATGGATCTTATATTCGGATGATGTATGACTGTATTGGAGTGTGAATGATTTGGGCTTGAATCCTTCCGGACTATACAAGTCTCTCTCTCTCTCTCTCTCTCTATGAAAATGTCAAAGTTCAACTATGAAAATCAAGCGAGAACAAGAGAAAAACTTTACTCACCATCCGATTCGTCGATTTCCAAAATCGACGAAGCTCAAGAAATCGCCACGTCAATTTCCTATTTAATTTTATATATATTAGAAATTAATGTTAGCATATAATCAAGGAAGTTTAACTAAAAGACAATAGCTGCTAACTTGCTCCCAAAATTGATTAATTATTTGATTAATACTTTGAATTTTGGACCAACAAGCATGCACCTTCAAGAGTTGCACCTCCTCCTCTTCTTGCTCTCGGGTCAATGCTAGCCGAGCCAACTTGGCTTAGGTCCATTCTTGGGCTAAGCTCGAGTCTCGTCTGGGCCCCAGTTGGAGAGAAAAACAAAGAAAAAAAGGAGAGAAAAGAGGTAAAGAGAAAGGAGAGAAAAGGAATTAAATGAGGAAATAAATTGTAGGAGAAAGAGGTTTTCCCTCAAATGAGAAGGAGGAGAGAATTGAAGATTTTTGTTCTTGGATGAATATTAACTCAAGAAAGAGTATGAATATGCGAGAAAATATTTTAGTGATATTTTTATGTTCAAAAAAAATCTAGACCTCTCTTCATAACTCTAGAAAAATGTAGAGCTCTCTCTCTCTCTCTCTCTCTCTTTCCATAAATCTTTGTTTCTCGTCTCGTCTCCCTTTCTTTCTCTCTCTATACATCCACACACAGTGGCGTGGCTAAGATTTTGAACTCAGAGGGGCACTTTCTACACCAATCTAATGTTTTTGTTGTTCTTTTTGAAAAAAATATCAAGATAGTAGTAGATGCAAAATCTGTTTTTAATGTATACATAATAGAATTGTAGTAGACTTATAATAATAAATGAAATTTGTCGAGATGCAATACGTAAGTCTCAATCTGGAACCGTGAATGCTGCAATAACTAGAGAAAGTGATGGGTTCATGAAAGGTGTGGTGACTTACAGTGTGATAGGCGATCTCATTGCGATACTTATGACCATGATTTCTAACATCACCATATTGAACAAGTTCAATGTTTAAGATGCGATCTCGTTAGAACGTATTCCTTGGTAAGAAGATTGCAACCATGATGGAATAAAAGCTGGGTGCTTGAACTTTTTGAAACTTTTTTTTTGCTTTACTTCTAAATCTATATAGGCTTATGTTAGGGTTTGAAAATAGTTTGAAGCTCAAATTCATTTTATTGCACACAATGGTAAAGAAGCAACGAGAAATTATATAAAAGAAGTAGAAAAAAATTAAACAAAATGAGAATTATAAGATTTGAACCTACGTTCATAGACAATAAAGTACAAACAAACACTAACTGACCTACACTTCTCTTTGTTATTCTTAGTTATTATATTTTTTTATTTTAAACCAAATGGAGGCATTATCCCCTTTTGAGTGGGGTCGAGGGGTCATGTGACCCCTGGCTGCTCTGCCTTGATTATATATTTATCTCTTCTCATCCTATATGGAATTTGTTTAGTATGGAAACATAATTAATTATTTTTAACTGTAATATCTCTATTTTTGAAATACAAGATTTAATAATGAATAGTAATATTTTTAATTTATGTACATGTATTTTGCGTTATTATTATTATTGTTGTTGTTGTTATGTATTATTATTATGATTATTATTATTGTTATTATTAAATATCTTTGTGTATTATTATTATTGATGAGTACTATTATGTATTAATATTATTACTAAGTATAATTATTATTATTTGTTAATACTATTATTAGTATTGAATTATTATTTTGATAATGTTATTATTATTATTTTGTTAATTACATTATCTTTACTTTTATTTATTATTGTTACTATTATTTATTGTTACTGTTATTTATTATTAGTGGTAGTAGTTTTTTTTTTCATTCCTTGATTCTTACCCATGCCTATTTTCATTTCTTTGATTCCTACTCTAACCCATCGCCCTTATACCCATAAACCCAAATCCATTAGCCTATTACTCAAAACCCGAAACCCAGTCACAACCCTATATCATTTTCTATATAATCCTCATCTAATATTAAACCCTAACCCTAATCCTTAACTTCATCCCCCACCTCTGCAGTCGCCTCGCCCTCTCAGCCATCTTCTTTGCAAGCCTCGGCCGACCATCATGAGCACCACCGCCGGCGACATTCTCCGGCACCCCTTTCCCTCACCTCAGGCAGCACCGAGACCCCCATCCTCAGCTACATCCCCACGCCACCCTCTCACCACAGTGGCCATCTTCTTCTCTCCCTCTTCTAACCAGCGAGCATAACCTTGGAGCCGCCGCGATTGTCGCCGAGAGCCACCTTCCTCTGTCGTCCTCAGCAACCGTCCAAACACACCTTCCCTCCTTCCACCGTGCAACATCTCCCCACTGGCCGAGTTCTCCCCACGCCCCCACGACAGCACCTCCACCATCATCTCCGGATCAATCACCCTCCTCCCTTGCCGCTGCCTTTCTCCCTTTGGCCGAGCACCCCCATGTCCATGGCCGGATCTCCCCTCGTCGGAGCCAGCAACCCCAAGATCTGGCTACCCCTGCAGCACCACTGAACCCCTGGCCATGTCGCCTTCCTCCAACCGCAACCTCTCATTGCCTCCTTGCCGTCGGATTCGCCACCTCCGCGAGATTCGCCGCACCACCTCCTCTCCTCCGACGAGCCATCGACACCTTCCACAACCTCCGCCGGCACTCCGGAGCCACCCCTTTTGCCGTGAGTTCTCTGTCTCTCTCTCCTTCCCTCTCTCTGTTGCATTAGTGTGTGTTAGTGTGTGATAATGTGTATGCGTGTGTTATATAGGTGTGTTTATTGTATTATGTGTGTGTGAGTTCTCTGTAGATGTGTGTACGTGTGTGAGTTGTGTGCGTGTGTGTGGTGAAAGTGTGTGTGTGTTGTGTATATAGTGTGTGTTTGCCTGATTGTGTAATTGCATGATTATGTGTGTTTGTATTTATTGCATGTGCATGGTGAATGTGTGCGTGAGTGTATTTATAATGTGCATGCATTGTGTGTGTGTGTGTGTATGTATTTATATGCGAGTGTGTACTTGTATATGTATGTGGTATGTGTATGTGTACGGGTATATGCTTGTGTGAGTTCGTGTATTCAGTTGCGTGGTGCAGCAATTCGGACTCATTCGTGCGATCCGAACTCGGTAACTGGAGATTCAGATTTATGCCGTTGTGGACCAATACACTAGCGATTCGAAGACCGACCCATGAGATGATCTGGAGATTCATACTGGTTCGTGCAGTGAAAACCACGGCGATTCGAATCCAAAATCACGTCATTTCATATGAGTATTTGTTCTTGAATCATTTTCTTATTTATCGTTCTCAGTATTATTTATATGTTGCTTGTATCATTTCATGTGACCGTCTGATATATTTTACCAGTATGATTATCTGTATCATTTCATGTAATATCGGTGAGTGCTCACTTTATTTGTACAATTGATATGAGTGTTAATCTGTGTCATTTCATGTGATAGTTGGTTGCCACTATTGATTCAGGATTAGTTATAGTATACAGTAGACTGTGACTTGATTTGATCTACTGATCAGTTGGCCTAATTCACATTTGAGGATAGAGAACATAATTTACGTATAGTGTTTATTGACCATTGTGAGTGATATTCCGACCTGAACTCTTTTAGATATTGAGGATAAGCAGATGTGACATTGCTTTATCGATGGACCGACTGATACACGGATTGATATGGACTTAGTTAGAGTTGGAGTTAATTTGAGATTTATATTTTCTTTTTATATTGGATCTTGATCATTTTATAGAGGAGATTGATCTTGTTAGATTATCATCAGGTGTTGTGCGTATAGCTTACCTTTGATTTATGATGTGTAACATGATCTTGATTTTGATTATTGAAACAAGGACTTTCGGATTTACCCTGATTATATTGATTAAGTGTTGATGATCTTATTGACATTGGATACTAGATGTAGAGATGATCTAAATTTTATAATGATCGAGGATGTTACACTCTTTAGTTATGGTCTTGATTATAGTTGGATAAATCTGATTTTGAGGATATTCTATTCTTTATTTGTGATCTCGATATTGTTGTTTTTGTTGATCTCGAGATTATATTCAGTACTTCATGATTGGGTCTTGACTACTTCAGTTATTCAATTATAGAGATAGAGTCACTGTGAGAGTGATTTCATTAATATCAGTGACCATATTATATATTCAAAGCATGACAATAGTTATCATTTGATCTCAGTTATTGGTCACCTAGAGGATTAGAGTAAATTTGTAATGTTGAAAGAGTTGATTAACTATTTACTTGACTGGTGGTTTACAGTATTAGATATTCTGGCATAGACTTGACTTATGATGTTCACGTTGATTTTAAGACTATAAGTCGATGGATCCGTCACTGTTATATATCGTACGAGTAGATGAGATATTGATCAGTTCTATATGAGATTGTACATTGACTAGACGGTGCAGGTCTGTTATTGTATTATTTCATGTTACTGAAAATCATTTGGAAAGAATTGTTAGACCGTAAACCTATTGTTCATCGTATACACGATTACTATTATTGTTTACTGTTCTTATTACTGTTCACCGTGTATACGATTATTATTTACTGATATACTGTACTGTTAATGACACTGTATCGTCCCAGTATTCTAGGTAACATGGATATTGATTATTTTAACTGAATTAAATAATAATTTAAATGGACAACTGACACTAAGATTGGGGAAATTGATGGAGGAGACAACGTCTGTATTTTGGGTGGACCTAGGATATAGGTTGCACAACGACTTAAGGTTTCACTGCAGGGTTCTTGGGAATGACTGATATCTCATATGTTTTATTATTCCACATTGATACTGCTTGTACTGTTACTGTTATTGACTATCTAGCGATAGGCATGGTTCAGCCCAGGCATCTGAGCTGTAGTTTCGGGTATGTACGGACCCACCTAAAGCATGGATAATATCTCTTCTATTGATCTCAATAACTTAAGACCCTAATTGACATGTGTAATAGGCGTAGTATGGGATGCATCTATTACCAGTGGCAATTGGTGTTCGCTGACATAATAATAATAATAAATTGTTTATAATGTACTGTGACTGATTGTGTTCACTTTATACGTGTATATTTTATGGACATCTGATTGTACTCATAACCAGATTGTACACTAGACTCTAATAATGACTGACTATATCCACCTGATATATAGACTGTGATAGATATTTGACACCTGATTAGACATTTGATTCATTATTGACTGCTCTTGTTACTGTCTATTTATATTTTGCATATTATTTCAGTCTTATTTCAATATATATTATTTTCATATGCTCACACGTTATATGCACATGTACCTTCCCCTTTATTTTTCACTCATTGGGTCACTTTCTGATGACTCAGAATTGCATATCCAAATTTGTCGCTATTTATTACTGATCAGGTATTTGGAGAGGATCACAAGCATCTTGAGGAACCTAGAGTTTTCTCTATTTGATTGCCGGTACTCTCTGCATAACCTTTATCTCTATTGATTCTTTATTCTCTATATAAATCACTTTCAGTCAACATTTCTTTTCTTATTCAACTGTTATCATGTGTGGTCATTCATATGTTATATTGTAGTGTTATCATGTCATTATAGGGTTATATAACTTGTTCAGGTTACTTTAGGCTTAGTCTGTGTACGTGAGGCTTTCTCCTCGCGTATATGCGTCGCCGACTCTCGTCGCGACTCCGTTTTCACGTATTTAAGGAAGCGGGACGTGACATTAACTAATGATTGAAACACTTATCATACGAAAGTAATTAAAAGTGTCGTCTCTAATCATTCTTTATATACACACTAACGAATATTAAAATTTTAAATTAAGATTTAATAATTGGGTATTCATCATGTGTTTTGTGGTCCCTCCCAGTGTCCCTGTTGTACATGTTTAGTCATTTAAATAAAAAATAATACTATAAAATTAAATGATTATTATTAGTAACAGTTTTAATTGAATTTAACTATTATTTTATTAGTATTTTGGTTTCTTTGACCTTGTTTTATTATTTAGAAATTTCTAATTCATAAAAATTAATTAGTTGTTCCTTAATTAGCATAAAAAATAAATCAATTGTATTAAAAAGAATATTAATATATAATTGAAAGTCTAAAAGATAACCCTAGAGGGGGTGAATAGGGTTTAAAACTAAATACAACCAATTAATATTGTTAAGAGTAGCATTAGGATTAGAATTCATATTGCATTAGAACAATATTAGGAATAGAAGTTTTCTTATTATTATTGTATTATTCTTGTATTAGAACTGTTTAGGATTTCTCCTTATCAATTGTATCCATGTATATATCTGGGCATTGCCTTGATTAATAATATACAATTCAGTTTTCTCCTTATTCAATTATTATATCATAGTATCAGAGCCAAGTTTTTTTAATCGTCGTTGACAAATTGTTCATGCACCTGCATCGGGCCATGTTATGAAGCATGTGCCTAGCGCCGGGCCATGTTATGCTTCGTTCTTTCAAAAAAAATTTACCAATCTTCGGGCCGCTTTAATCATCGCCATCAACATCAACCATCAACAGATCCAACCAATCAAGTGGTCAAGTTGTGAATCAATGAATTTCTCACCTTTCTTCAATTATTGTAACATAATCTCTTCATTTTTCTTTTATTTCCTTTTTAGGTTTGGAGAGTTGTTTGGCAAACTCATGTTGGTTTCCCACCATGAATTTGAGGGGGTGTTAAGAGTAGTATTAGGATTAGAATTCATATTGCATTAAAATAATATTAGAAATAGAAGTTTCCTTATTATTCTTGTATTAGAACTGTATTAGGATTTCTTCTTATCAATTGTGTGTGTGTGTGTTTATACCTGAGCATTGTCTTCATCAATAATATACAATTCAGTTTTCTCCTTCTTCAATTATTTGTAACAATACATTTGATTGATGTACAAAAGAATGTTATAAACACAATATTGCAATAATAAATCAATAGCAATTGACAAATAAATAAAAGAGAGGGAGAAGAGTGAGAGAGAGAGAGAGAGAGAGAGAGAGAGAGATTGTAGCCGACGCTCAATGTATAGTGGTTCGTGGTTTGGCTACCATCCGGCCTACTCCACTACCTAAAGACCTCTTTTTTAAGATTTCAATCAATCTTTATTTGTACCTTCCTTTCTGGAAAGAAACTGAAACCTTTTACAACCGACTTCATTTTTGGATAGAAGTATAGACCTTACAAAACACTTCCTTTCCGGATAGAAGTGGACCTTCACCACTCACTTTTCAAGTAGTTGGATTTCTTCACTAACAAATAAACACAAAAAGATTTTGTTCTCTTTACAAGATGAGAATGAATACAGGTCTAATACCAATAAGAAAAAGAAATACAACTTGAGGCTCTGCTAGAAAGAAAATAACAAGTAAAGCTTGTCAATTTTAGCTAGATGCTTTGAGAGAAGAAAAATGAAAACTTGGATCTAAAATCTATGTTGAACTTTTGAAGAGATTGAAATCAAAGAATAGAAGTTGAAAAGTAAATCTCAATCACAACAATAAAGAACACTTAGAATTACTCTTAAAGAATTTGAAGAATAAGCATGAAAGAGTGAAAATTTGCTTTAGAAACTTTGAATGAAAAGCTCTAGGATTTTCTCAAGTGTTTGTCAAAAGTTGTTGAAACAGTTGAGAACTGATATTTATAAAGAGGAGTAGAAAGAGTGGTGAGAAGATCTCCCAAAATTTCATGCAAAAATCTCCTCAAAATCAAAAGTAGCATCAATCGGGTTGAGCGCTGAAACTGGGAGGGAGGTCGATAGAATTAACTGCTCAACGCTTAACCGCACTGCACACGCCGCAACCAACTAACGTATGATCATTCTGGATTAATCCAATAATGAACACTGATTTTTCAACGGTCACGTGAAATTGTATCATTGTAGAAAAATTACTGTGTAATTTTATAAAATATTAAAATTCAGAAAGTTTTGAAAAAAAATCAGAATGCACAATCGACCCAACGGTCAAACCAGATAAGACAAAATAATATTTGGCGGATGATCGATCGACTTTGCGGTCAAACCGACTCGTGGCCAAGAGTGGTCCCTATAGCGACAAGCAGCGGACGAATGTTCATCCCGACGATTGATCAGACCTAGTGCAAATTTTGCAGTAGGCAGACGAATCATCGACCTGGCGATCACCCACGAACCCAACCGAGGTTGAGATCATTTTCTGTTAAATAATGAACGAATCGTCAATGTGGCAGTCGACCCGACCTAGCGCAATTTTTCATGCCGCTTCAGAATTAGAAAATACATTTGAATTCTTGT